>PVKS010004662.1:0-91242 GCA_004027875.1 Aplodontia rufa
AAAAAAAAAAAAAAAAAACATTTTTGAGGAAACTTAGAGAATATGTGCTGGGCAATTTGTGATATATTCTTGTACACTCTGTTGAGTGTGAAAGTAGTATTGTAGTTACTTTCTTTTAAAGTTTCTAACTTTTAATCAAGAGAGTTGCTGTCTTTCTTTGAATTAAATCAAAAGAAACTAGGTCACTTATCATACAGAATTAGCCAGGTGTTATGTTAACATATTCCTTTATCCCTCATCTTTCCTGTGAACTGGTAATTGGATCTGGAAGCTTGGACAGATCCAGATTCCATTTCCTCTGCAAGAACATTCCTTAGGCAGTGCTTTAAACATGCTGGGCGGCATCAGGAGGCCCCACCTTCACAATGAGTTAAGATCAAATTATACCCAAGATTCAGCACAAAATAATACAGCAAAGTGACCACAAAACACTATGGAGAGACATAAAATGAAAACGGGAGGAGCTGGAGCAGTGGCTTGGTGGTTACAGCGCTTGCCTGGCACGCACGAGCACACAAGTTCAAACCCCAGCACCACGTACACAACGAAATGTCTGAGGAATGAAGGTCACATGAAAAACTAAATAAAAATTACTTCTTTCTCTTTCTCTCACTGTCCCTTCTTTCTTTTAAAAAGAAAAAACAAAAAATGAAACGAGTAGCATATTGAGAACTCTTAACGAAGGGCACCTGGGAGTTTAAGGATTTCCCAAATAGCTTTTTATTTAATGTAGCTTCTATTTAAATATCCAAAAAGCCTCACCTACCACCCACTAACACAACCCTGGCCATACTAGCTGAACAACTGCGAATATGGCACATGATTTTGACCTAGTCCTGCTGCCCATAGTGCTCTTTTCTCTTTGGCCCAACAAATACTTCCTCATCTGTGCAGGCTTGGCCCGGATGTTGCCTCTCAGAAAAACCTCTCGAATCTCCAGTCCCAAGCCAAGCTGGTTCTTCCCTACAAACCCAATGGCTAACTCTAACAGCACCGGGACTACCTGCCTGTCCCTCCCATTAGATTTCCACAGCCTTTGCCACCACAGGTCTGCAGAAAAGACCTGCGCAAAGTCCTGAGGACAGTCTCAGTGAGCACTGGACCACTCCAAGACTGCTACGCAGGCAACACAAAGAGGAAGAAGCGGAGCACAGAAAACGCCAGAGCCCTGAGACCACCCAAGGAGCATCCTGGCTCAGCAGAATCCTCATTACCAGCAAAGGTACCAAGTACACCCGCACAGCTCGGTGGGAACAGAGGTCAGTACTCTTCAAATCTGGAGGCCTCGTTTACAATGCAGATTCTGACTGAGCACACAGGGGATGGGCCCTAAGATTCTGCATCTGAGGGCACAGCTTTCAACCAGAATCCTGCAGAAGCCTGGAAGTTGGCCCTTTCTCAGGGAACATGCAACACTGACCCCTGCCTTATTAATCCTTTCAGCTTACACATTCTGTGCCATTAAAAACACAAGAGCAATTAAACAAACAAAAATCAACACTCTCATTTCCCTGCCTCTGTTGGCACCCTTCTTCCAACACGTAACTATCCCAGCGTGAGGGGGCAGTGTCTTAATTCACTCAATATCCCCAGCCCTCATGAAACGCTTGTTAGGTGATATTCTCTGAAATAGCCTCAACCTATCTAACTCTCTCCCACTTACTTTTTGGCCTGCCTTTCCCAGTTAACGCCAGTTTCTTGAAGACAGATGCTTCTGTGGCTTTCCTGCACACCATCTGGCACACAATGGGCACTTACTCAACACCCTACATTCAGGTTCCTCAAGAGGACACTGCATGAGGACTCTTGAACTGCATTTCTTTTCCTGAAGGATTTAAAATGCTCGCGTATATGACTTGTTTTCACAAAAGTTCAGCAAATCAAAATAAAGGAACATCCCCTCTACTTAACAGGAAAGACGATGGCATAAGGAGGTTATAGATACATATTACGCTTCTTCACGGACAAGCTCATCAACAAAGGAGAAAACGTTTAGCAGACAGTACCTCAGTCTTCCCACATTCATCAGGCGGATCCTGGTGTATGGCCATTTGATACTTGACATACAAAGAAAAGGACTGGCTGAAGGACGACTTGAACTCTGGGTCCTCAAAGGAGACAGGTACTAACCTCACCTTCAGAGCAAGGAAAATACAAGCAAATGCTATTGAAACACCTCAACCTGATGACGTGCTTCTGAAGGTGAGGCTAGAGTAAGATCTCCGCAAATCCACTTCCAAAGCTCAGCACTAGAATTTTCATAAAAAGAAACTGGCATGGGCTGACCGGCACCCAGCCGAAGTGTCACTTTACACTAACGTTGTGACAAACGCACAAGAGGCCAGGACGGTTTTTCCTCTCCACTACTACAGCTCTGCATGCACTGTTCAGCATGCAGACCACCATGCCAACTGTGGTCATCGCACTGCTGTTGCATCCTCTATTCATGTGACACGTTTTAAACTTTTTTTCCCTTCCAGATTTTTCTAGGGTCACTTGATTTATAAAATTACAATAGAGTTATGAGGACATCCATTAAAACAGTATGCTATCTTAGTTTTCTAGCCCCATTCACTTGTGCATGGGTAGTACATCAACAAAGAATAACTGAGCTATGACTCTGCATATGACTTTTAAATGTGGATAAAACATACTAGCCATGCTGGTCAACATGTGTCCAACAGAAATGTAAGGATTTTCTCACAGACAATTTACCTCTGAGCTCTATTACTCTTTCAGGTAAAAGCTTCCAGACACAGTGACTTTAAATCAAGGTAACTTTCCACGCTACTTTCCACTCTGAAAAAACGTAACTGGCACTTGCCATGGCACTGGGCAACATTTGCACTTTCAGAATGTCCCTTAACTCAGTCTCATCACTGTGCAGATAAGCTGCAAACTGAGAACAGGAAAAATGTACCACAAATGAAGCAAGATTTCATACAATGATACCAAATGGAGGGGAAAGTTCTGTTTGCAGAGAAAAATGACAATTGGCCTGCTGACCTGGCTCACAGTTGGTTTTCCAGGTGGGTCCTTGTGAATAACCATCTGATAACGTTTATAGACCTGGTAAGACTCCTGAAATGTGGCTTTGAACTGAGAACTTGGTGGAGATGATCTCACCACCCTCACCTTCAGAAGGAGTTAAAAAACAATGTTCATTAATTCATTTGTTCATTCTGTAGAATATGCATTAACAGTAACTCCCACTCAAAGAACAAGTTTCGGCAAATATTAAAGCATAAACATAGTAATATTTAACGTTAGAAAACATCAACTAGTTAATAAAGAAGTTATCACTGCAACTTCCTGCCTCCTTAAGCTGAGAAAGGAGGCTCCCTCTAAACTCTTAGCCTCACCTGAAGGCTCAATATTTGAACCTGCTTTAATGTAAACTGGCAGGATCCTTTCAGCACTCGTGGCACAAACAAATGCACACTCTTTAACGTTAGCTGTACACAAATCACCATCGATAAGTCAGTGGGAAAGACTGAAAATGTGCGTCTATTTTTTGGACACTTTCATTCATTTCTACTGTTAAACTTAGGACTTTATTTTATTAAAAAACAACCCTCACCAAGCTTTCCTTCACAGCATGGTAAAAACGAAGACTCTCAAATTAGATTTCCTTTGCTCAAATCTCATATTGTCACCATCTTGGTTAAGTAAATTAACCTCTCTGTGATGTAGTTTTCTCATATATAAAATGAGGATAAGTTAAAAACAGTAATTGCATGCAGTAATGGCTAATGTGTACTTTACCATTAATTACTCATTAACCAATTAAAAGTACTCACAAAACACAACAGTAAAACAAAATCAAATGCAATATTAAAAGGCAGAACAGGAAATTGTTCGTGTACGCTAGCAGAAGTAATTCCTTATGAACAGAGGGACACCCAGTGGATAACAAATCCCAGCTACCTGGAAGGCTGTGGAAGGAGGAGCTTGGGTAACTTCCGAGACAAGTGTCTCAAAGTTTTTTTAAAAATTCAGGGGTAGGGGTGCTGAGACTGTAGCTCAGTGGTAAAGTGCTTACTTGGCATGTGCAACGCCCTGTATTCAACCTTCAGTACCACAGAAAGAAAGAAAGAAAGAAAGAAAGAAAGAAAGAAAGAAAGAAAGAAAGAATGAATGAATGAATGAATGGCCAGGGATGCAGCTCAGTGGTACAGCAAGCACTTGCCTAGCATGCATGTGGCCCTAGGTTCCATCCCCAATACAAAACAAGAAGCCAAAGTTGATGCCTGCATGTATTTTTTGTATGAGGTATGGTTGATTTCCTGAATACATTATCATCTGTGATCAAAAGATTTTAAAAAAGGTCTCTTTATCAAATATTTTAAGTAGTATGCTCAGCTCTGTTTACAATTTTGGAAGGGGGTAAATCAATACCAAAATCAGAGTAGAAAGCAGTTATGATAAAGTTATTTTATAAAACATATATTACCCTAAGTTTTAGAACATATCAAAGTTAATCTTTAGTATCAGGTCTAACATTAAGTGATATTCTTAGATGATATTAAGTTACAAATTCAAAGGCTGACAAGTTACTAATCAGGTATGAGAATATAACAAAATCATTATGGTTAAAGTCTTAGAAAAGATTTTTATTTTTATTTATTTATGTACTTTGAGACAGGTCTCACTGTATTTCCCAGGCTGGCTCAAACTTTTAGTCCTCCAGTCTCAGCCCCACACTCCCAACCACCCTAGCAGCTGGGATTACAGGCACATGACATGATGTCCGGCTGAGAATTTTATATATGAGATTAATACCAAGAAATCTCAAACTGATCTAGAAATCCAAGTCAACTTGGAAAAAAAATTTAGCTCTAAAAACATTCATATTATGCCTAAATTTGTTGGAAGTATTTAAGAAGATAGGATTTCTGTAGTATGCTTTAACACTACTGAGTTAAACCTAACTGCTGGCGTGAGCATGTGACACTGGTTGAAGTCTTCACCAAGATGAGAATGTTCAAACAGGTAAAACAGGGATTTACCTAGTGTGATCTATTCTCTTACTATCTAGACTGCCTTTAACTATCTAAATTTCTAATATGAAATTTTAAGGATATTTTTCTTTTTTGTTTTAACTACTTAATTTAAATCACAGGACACAAAAAGCCAGAGTACTCTACCTAATAACATGCTAAAACTGGATTTATTTTCAGAATTACTTTGGTTGCCTCAAATAGTGGCTAACTTAGTAAATACAAATCCTACTTCATCCCAATTCTCTTGTTTCTCATTATTTAAAATATCAAAATATCAACAGATAAATACAACTTCAAAGAAAATAAAGTACCCAAAACAAAAATAAATAAATAAAGCAAACAAAAAACCCTTCAAAGTACCTCTAACTTGTGTGTCGAATTCTCTGGCAAAGATTCAAAAATCAGCTCTTCAAGTGATTTGGGCTGGTTGGATTTCGCCTTTGGTGGGAACAAGGACGATGGCTGACCTTGAGCCTGCAAGCCCTTGCATTCTCCTGCTGGGTTTTGCTGCATGAGTTTTAACCTTTTTCTTTCTTTCCGGATTTCCTTTGCCTTTCGACATGGAGGCTTACTCAAATCAGCCCCTTTGCCTAAAAAGAATTTCAAAATATTAGACCAACCACGTTTGGTTCTAAAAATGTTTTTTCAAGAGTCAAAATTTTACAAAGGCCCAAGAGTTCCAACAGTTAGGTCAGTTCTGTGACAGACTTCACATGTCCTGGGAAGGGGCTCCAGGTTCATCTTGCAATTCTACCTTAGAACCAAGAGTTGCCAAACAAGGAATGTGTCACTCAAACTGTACAAGGCAGTATTAAAAATATTGAAAATCTCCTCTTTGTTTTAAAATACCATCTACGTCTCTGCCTTTGTAAGCAGAAAGAACAGAATCAAATGAAATGTCTTCTGCTTGTCAGCTTGCTCACGTTTCTAGGGGCAATTCCTGATGATTATAAACTATAAAATTTAGTAAGTAGTCTTTAATCTACTCAGTCGTCTTCTTAAAAAAAAAAAATCTATCCTAAGAAAGTCATAAGATAAAGTCAAAGGTAAATAATGACAAATATAAACGAAGACCTAAACTAATCCACAAACATGAATGAAGACCTAAAATAATCTAACTATCCAATTATACAATTTTTAGAACAACTGAGCAGCAGAATACATTTTAATGCTTTAGACATTTTAAGGGATTTCTCACTAGATAACTTTTTTAAAATACCAGTTATTTTATATATAGAGATTTAAAAACTATTTAGAAAAGAGTACAGGGAAAAAAAAAAAAAACAGCACCATGTTAATAGTTGTCGTACTTGAGCGGTTAGAAATGTCTCCCCTTGAGAAATCATGCTGAGTGAAGTCAGCATAACCCAGAGAACCAAGGGTCTATGTCTTCACTCATCTGTGGAGGCTGGAGCTAGACCCTGACCGTTGAGAAAGGTGGTCAACTCTCATGTATTAAACCCTGAAAAGGTGTAGGGACACACAACCTAAGGCATTCGTAGAGATGTACTGGGAAGGAGGGGGGAGGGACAAGGGTGGGTAATTGGGGGGCTCTAGGGGGGTAAATCTAATTTTCAGACTATAAATATATTGTTTCGTTGGAAAAATAAAAAATAAAATAAAAATTAAAAAAAAAGAAATGTCTTCCCTTTGTTTATAGTGTTCTCCTTCCTTCAAATTCCTACAATGATACATTTGCAGTGCTTAAAAAGATACAATGAAATAAATAAGCTACTTTTTTAAGATCCTAAAACAACACTACTCACAAAAATATAAGTCATCAATAGGAGAGCTTTATCTCTTTTTTTGGCAATGATGGGGACTGAACCCAGAGCCTTGCACAGGTGAGGCAAACACTGACTACATCCCCTGTCCTGACATAAATGCTTTTATAAGACTAATAAATTCAACTGTTATGCAGAAGAAAGCTAAGATGTAAGACTGGCTAAGGGACTTGCCAGAGGCCAACAGTCAATCAAAAGAAATTAATGAGAAAACAATTCATAAATGGGTCATACTACAACTGACTTTTTTTTTTAATTTTTAAATTGAGTTGTTGTACAATCATAAATACATAAAAGTAACAATATGATATTCATTTGATCCTAGTAAACTGACATGTTTTGTAACTAATAATAAAAAAAGGTTTTGGGGCTGGAGCGGTGGCTCGGCGGTTAGAGCACTTGCCTGGCATATGCAAGTACGTGGGTTCAAACCCCAGCACCACATACACAACAAAGTGAGCAATGAAAGCCACGTAAAAAAAACTAAATAAAATTGATTCTGTCTCTCTCTCCATTAAAAAAAAAAGTTTTGAATAAGTCTAATAACCAGATAGTAAAAGACTGATTTTGTAACTGACCACTACTCTACTGTCTTATTGAATTAATTTTCTTAAGCCAGGGACTATGTCTTCTCTTAAACTTATTCTGAAAGATACAATAGTTAGCAGCACACATTCTGACACAGATGGCCTGAAGCTATGGACTAGCTCTGTCACCTGGCTAAGTGACCTGGGGCAAAAAGTTTCCTTATCTGCAACAAAGAGAATCATGAGACCCTACTTAAAGTTTCCTTGGGGATTACAGGAGTTAGTGCAGTTCAACTCGCAAACAGCATCTACAACTCAATTTGGGTTACCTATTATTACATATTATTTGCATCACTAAAACCTAAAATAAGTTTTTATCTACACAGGCATTTAATCAACAGTAACAAGGAAAAAAATCCTGTATTATCTAGTAGTTACTGAAAATTATGTTGCCTACCAAAGTTTTAAAATTACGAACAAATTATAAAACTATAGAGGTGAGAAACACAAAGTTTTAGTATCTTTATGAAAGACCACCTAATATCTTCACACTAATGTATCATGAGCCTATTTCTCTGTATTTATATACTACCACATCACAATGGAGAGCAAATTAGGATTTTCAGCTTATTTAAGACATACAGATCTTCCAGATCAATCAACTCCTTCAGCAGAGTAGAAACAGAACATGAGGGTAAAACCAGTATACTACATCAACCCTGCACACGCAGAGGTTCAGCAACTCAAGATTTCTAGATTAGACCCAAGTGATCTGAACAGAGCCCAGTTAAGCTGCACAATTTCAAATTAAGTTCAAGGAAATACTCCTGTAATTTTTTTGATAAAACTGAACTTTAGGTTCCAGAGAAAATCTAAAGATTCCTACAGTTCTCAGAATTCTTTCTGAGAAATTTCTAAGGAGAAACACCTGCAAAAACGTCTATACTTCAGTAACAGTACCACAGGAGGTAAACTTACTGAATATCTGAAACTATTGGTGATGTGGGATAAGGCAGATGTAATAATCCAATCTAACTCTACTCTCCCCGACATCCTTGAGAATCAGGTTTCTCAGTGTGAAAGAAAATACAAACGTAAAAACTAATAATAATGATACTATAGTCCTGAATTTTAAAAGTAGCAATATAAACCGATGATCCCTTGGGGCTGGAGCGGTGGCTCAGCAGTTTCGGCGCTTGCCTGGCAAGCACGAGGACCAGGGTTCAAACCCCAGCACCACGTACACAACTGAGTGTTGGAGCAACTAAAGCCATGTGAAAAACTAAATAAAGTTGTTTCTCTCTTTCTCTGTCTCTCTCACTGTTCCTCTCTCTAAAAAAAAAAAAAAAAACAATGATCCCATCAGTCTGTTCACTAAAAGCACTAGAGAACAATAATCAAACCAGCAGCAGTAACGGGCAGCATGTGACCAATCTCATCCAGCATGTGATCTCCAACACCATTTCCCACTGAACAGAACCTGGGCTGTTTGGGGAAAGGTGGGTACAGACAAGTCACAGCAAGGTATCTGCCGAGACTGCTAGGACTGTGTCAGAGCAATGGAATGCAACAAGACAGATATGTTTAGATCCATGTTCACAGTGATCCCAAAGAAACCTAACTGGTCACTGTGAAATGCTATTTTGAAAAGTGATAAATATAATCAAGAATTTGCTCTGTCTTTGCTTTGAGGGCTTATGGGAAACATACAGATGAGGGGAAAATTTCATCATGGAAATATCCCAGGAAGGAATAAATGACAAAATTAGAATATCCAATTAATAAACAGATTAGGTACTGAGCAGCCATGACCGTTAGCACTAATTAAAAAGAGAGGCACCCACATTTATACCTCCTCAAAGGACACTCAAACACCCATGAAGTAGCCTTACCAATCCTCAAATAACACCCCAATATGATTAAGATATATACCATTACAAAGGAACAAGAGGAGAAAACTCAGCTCTGAAATTGATCAAAAGCTCTAGATGCAACTACCAATTCACAGGTAGAGAAGAACAGCACTGCAGATATAATTAGTCAGTTACGAAAGTGGGACAAACAGCCTGCAAGTTAGGAAAGGGGAACAGTAGCAGGAAACCGATAGCTCAGAAGAGATTTTTTCAACACATCAACCAACTGCGTGGGAATCATCTGGCTCTCAGCATGTAATGATGATGTAATAATGGCACTGTGAATGTGTTTTTTAAAGTTCTTATCTCTTAGAAATGAACTCTGCAGAGTGTGGCATGTCTGGAATTTGCTTCAGTATGACACTGGAAGCAGGAGCTAGATCTGGGTAGAGATAAAACAATGGGACCAGACCATCACGAGTAAAGAACTGTTTCAAGGGGTGCATGACGTTCACGGTGACGTTCATCGTACGATTCCATCGACACTCACCTACATTTGAGATCCTCCATGATAAAACTTTTAAAAATCTAACAAGCTACAAGTGATTCTTTAAAAATAAATAAATAAACGAGCTGACCCTATCACACAAAAGGATTGAGTTGAAAGAAACTGTCTAGATTATTCATAGTATTATCATTAGGATAAAATCTCAGACCAACATCAATTAAAATATCATAAATAACATATGTAAAAACTATTCAAAAAGTGCAGTTTTCTGCACTTTAACTCCTGTAACATAATTTGGAACAAAAAAACTCAAATAATACTAAAAACCTCTCCCAGGGTTATTCTGAATAAATAAGAACTGATTTTAAAAAATCCAATTTCAAATTCTATGAAGTTATTTTGAAAAAGTCATACATATACATAAAGATCCATTAATAGTGTATAAATTTTTTAAACCTAACTTTTTTATATAAATAACAAGAAAAAGTCTTACCTCATTGAAGCTAGACATTAAAATGTAGGCTTTTTTTTTTTTTAAAGAGAGAAGGACAGTGAGAGAGAATCAATTTTTATTGAGTTTTTCACATGGCTTTCATTGCTCTGACACTTAGCTGTGTATGTGGGTGCTGGGGTTTGAACCCGTGTACTTGCACATGCCAGGCAAGCACCGTAACTACAAGCCACTGCTCCAGCCCCAAAAATGTAGGCATTTTAAAATGAAAATTAGAATTACATTAAAATTTTTAAAGACAAACTGAATAAGTTTACAGTCTCTGCATTTTGGACATAGTGCGTATAACTTACACTATCTTACAATACCAAAAATAACAATGCTTAACACCATGCCTTTTCACTGACAAAAATCTGATTCTCAAGCCTCTAAGGCTCTAAAGTAATGAAATGGAATTCTTGAAATGTCTGCATTTGGGGAAAATAAGGATTTAATGGTCTAAAAGGGCCTGACTTGCCCTGGTAAATCTGGGATGCTGCTAGCAGTGGGGACAGGGCTCTGTGTCAGACACCAGGAGAAGTCCATCCATCCGGCTGGCGGTAAGGCAGGGATTACAGCAACTCAAGCACGGAGAAAAGCAGCTAACACGACTTGATATGAGAGGCTCGCTACCTGGCTTCGGAACTGCACGAACTTTCAGTGAATATGATGGTTCACCAGAGCCCAGCTTCTCTTCTACAGCTTGTGAATGAGTTGATTCATTAGGTTCTTCCTTCTTTGAGTTCTGTTCTTTCTTCATCTCTTCATTCCCTAAGCTCTCTTTGAGGTTATCACTGAGTGTTTTAAGATCACACTTTATATCCAATTTATTTATTAATGCAAAGTCACCAGCAACAGCATCCTCCATTGTGGAATCCATGGGCTCATCTATAAATCAGAAGAAGCGAGAGCACATCAGCTGGGGTCATATGACACAGCCAAGAGAACTACCATGGCCCTATTTCCACAGCACAGAAACGACTGTGCCCCCAAGTCCATAGCAGCAGAGCTGTGTGTGCAACCGTGGCCCTGGCAGAAAGCACCATCCCTCTGCAAGCGAAGGACTATTTTTGTCTCCTTTGATTTACAGGAAAATTGTGACCTAGCATTCATCCTTCCCCTTTCTCCTGACTGGGTTAAGAAAAACCAGAATAACTGGAAATCCAGCACTAAGGAGAGCCCCAGGCCCATCTGCAGCGGCTGCTGTGGCCTGCTGTGAGCAGAGACCCTGCTATCATGGTTCAGTCACTGCCCTTTGGTGTCTCTTTGTCACAGTGTTGAAGCTTTCACCCTAAGGTGCACATCATTTCTGTAAATTAAGTTCCAAACATGATCAACTAAGAAGCCCATAGCGAGACAAATTAAGAGCTGAATGTGAAAGCTACGTAAAGAGAGAGGCAACTTACAAAGGGACAGCATCCAAAAACTTAGCCGCATGTCTGTTTTTGAAAATTAGAACATGATTTCCAGACTCAAAAAAAAAAAACAAAAACTGAACATTGACTACCAAACAAAATCTATCTAAACTTTAGGAATAACAATAAAACTGATCAGCGCTGCACCAAAATTCTGATATTTCCAATGTACCAACTGGCACTGAATCTCTAAAATCAAGGCTTCTGGCCTCCTTCATGCCCACAGCTCTACTTGCTTCACACTGTCTGGAATTCTGGTCCACCCAGGGCTATGCATAATAACAGTTCTGGGGACTCTGTCTTCAGAGCGCAAGGCAGTGACAGGGACATTGCAAGCCCTGAACCACACTTGTGGTATGAGTTAGTGAGCCAGGAGGTTCCTAGGAGTAAGAGTTTCCTATGGCCATTGAGAGATAGGGCTGAGAATGGACAGCATTCCCAATCCTTCCACCGCCAACAGGAAAATATTTTAAAAGGTTAAAAAAGTACAAAGACAAAAAAAAAAAATCTGAAAAAATATCTGTAACCAAAGTTAATTAAATGCTACTAATTATCTCTTTAAAAACTGGCTCATGGTGCTGGAGCAGTGGTTCAGTGGTTAGAGCACTTGCCTGGCATGCCCGAGGACATGGGTTCAAACCCCAGCACCACGTACACAACTAAGTGTTGGTGAAACAAAAGCCAGATGGAAAAATAAATAAAACTGATTCTATTTCTCTCTCCTCCTTTCTTGGAAAAAAAATTAAAAAGCAACTCATAATTTAAAATTTATCAGATAAATAAAAAACTACTTATAATTTCCTGAAGGACAGCCTTATTCAAATACAGAAAGCCTGATCTGTACTGAGAGAGAAACTGTGCAGTCCTGCATAAGCTCTTCTGAGTGTCCATTCCTCTAGAAATAATGCCACTTTCCATTCCCTTCATAAGCATATCACGGGCACTGCATCAGAGTTGTTGTCAAAACATTAGGAAAATGAAAATTTCAGTAAATTCCAATTTTCTTTCCAAGCTCAACTCTCCAATTTGGTGGTCCAGTGTTGACTAACAGCAGAATGCAGTCCCTGTCATTTCAAAAGCAGTACCTGACTGTGGCAACCCCATTCCCCTACCTAACCTGAGATGTTTGAGAGTGGGAACCTGAAAAGCTATGTTAGTTTAAAGTAAGTAGATGTTAGGCCTCGTTTCATCTTACCCCCACAACTTCCTTTGGAAATCTCCCCTTTAGCCAGAAATTTCAACATTTTTTTCAAAACTTTCTTGTGAGATTTTGATGGCTGAAACTGTAAAGGTCGGCACCTAGAAAAGCAAAATGAAGATTTTTAAAGAAAACTACAAACTCCGAAGAAATAAAATCAGTTCTGGGTTTGTACCAAGTACACTGAGGCCAACGTC
The DNA here is from genome assembly GCA_004027875.1 of Aplodontia rufa. Classification (NCBI taxonomy): domain Eukaryota; kingdom Metazoa; phylum Chordata; class Mammalia; order Rodentia; family Aplodontiidae; genus Aplodontia; species Aplodontia rufa. Next base: position 12,976 of record PVKS010004662.1, read on the forward strand.
ACACATGGGACTTACGTAAAAATTGGGCTTAATGTAGCCTCTAATCCTATGCTAAGGCTCACTAACACTGCAGCTAGAGGAAAGGAAGGGGTCGAGGGAGGGGAGGAGGGGAGGGAAAACACACAAGCCAAAGCTGAAGAGAGAAGGGGAGAAATGTCGGAAGGTGGACAGCAGATGCACAGAGAGGACAGACAGGGGACAAGGGGGAAGACTTTCAAGGGCTGCTTCAAAGTCCACTCTCAAAGCAGTTCCCTATTCTGCACAGCTGACTTCCTATACAAGCCAGCTTTCCGGAAAAAGCAAAAGGTAAGGCCTCTTCCGTGGCACATGTGCCGCACTAAAAACAAGCAGCTCAGATGAGGCCTACACACGGTGCTGAGAGCCCCAGAACACCAGCAGACTGTTCTCTCTCTCAAACTGCATCACAAATTCCCCAAGAGAACAGTCCAGCCAGATCATCCGTCCTGAAGCTCTCAAAAAATACCCCTGCTTGGGTGCAGAGAATTCATAGTGGAACGCTGGAACCCTGGAGTCACCAGATCCTTGAGGAGGGCTTCTACTGTGCACACAGGTGCCAAGCAGGCTGCAGAAAGTCACCTGGAGGCTTAACACTAGGCAGAAGAACCGTAAAAAAACTCCTCAGAAAAGTCTCTTTCTCTTTAGCTACCACAGCCATCGAGCATCAGGCATCTCCTCCACACAAAGCGAAAATAGGTCAAGAACAAAGACCCTCTGAAGGAGAGACTGATAAGAGAAATAAAAATCAACTTAGAAAACAAAGTTACATAAATTCCCAGAAAAATTCAGTAAAAATAAATGGAAAACTGAAAAGAAAAATGCTAGAGAAGCCAGGTGCAATGGCCTACGCATCTTGGGAGGCTGAGACAGGAGGATTGCAAGTCTGAGGACAGCTTCAGCAATTTAGTGAAGCCCTAAGCAGCTTAGCAAAATCTTGCCTCAAAAAAAAATAAAATAAAAAGGACCATGGTTCAGTGGTTAAGCACCATGAATTCCCCAGCACCAAAAAGAAAGGCAGAGGACCGGTTCAAAGGGTACAATATCAGAATAAAGGCATTTCAGAAAAGAAAGACAACGGAGGGAAGAAGACCAACATAATTCCATTCCCATACGAAGGATGGGAGGCTCTCCCTGAGAGAAGGCCCACTCAGGGCCTCGGGTGATGGACGAAAACAGACGCACAGCCAACATGTTACGCAGTATCAGAACACAAAAACAAAGACATCCTCCAAAGAGAAAGCATACCTTTCAGACAGAGGCACAAGCATCAGAATGCCCCTGCTTCTGAACAGCAGGACAACAGAGCAAAACCTTGAGGGCTCTAGAAGAAACTCCGCCCACCCTCCACTTCCACATCCAGCAGAGCTAAGAGGGCACTGTGAGGCATCATGAAAACATCGCAAACATGCAGTCTCAAAAGCCTCTTGTGCACCTTTTCTCAGGAAGCTTTAGAATATGCGCTTCCCTAAAACAAGGGAATAATCAGAGGCACATACGGGAGATGCGAATTCAACTCAAGAGCCAAAGCGCGTCCCTAGGAGGATGGTGAAGGGATGACGGCCATGCAGCAGGTGTGGACGCAGCTGTCCACACCAGAGCAGGTCAGGGCCCCACCAGAAGACAGTGGGGGAGTGCTGGGTACGTTTAAACGACTACAGGAAAAGTGCACCACTGCAAGAGATTTCAAGATAACACTTGGACACTGAAGACTCTGCAAATAACAACAAAATTATCACCTGCAGGGAAAGCAAGAAAAGCGATCACCGAACACCACGTGGCTCGGCTATAAAGCACAGACGTTCATCATGCTGTGAACACATCCACCCAAAACCATCATGCTTCTAAGAGAAGCTGAGGTAAGAACAAAACGGAGCCTGAATTTGGCCACAGAACAGTGGTGAAGGACAGACAGATAAATCCTCATTCACAGGGCGACTCCTGTAACAGTGGGGGAAAGAGGTGCAAGTACCATGATTAAATCAACTTGTCACTTAAAACAGAGGGAACTGAAAACCAAAAATCACCTAAGACTCGAAGGTGACTGCCACTGGGAAATGGGAAAAGGGAAAGGAGGGTTTCAGGGACTGCTTCATGGAATTATGGTCACTTTATGAGCAAGCACAGTGCTGACACAATTTTTTCTACAAGTTTCTGATTCCCTGGCTAGGATGTCTATCCTCACTTACACTCTTAGGCTGGCCAGGCAGCCCTAACCTCCACCAGTCAAGAAGCCAGGCTGTGGGATTTAACTTCCTTTCCTAGGCATAGTTCTCATTTTAACTCCACAGGGGGCACAATGCTCTAAAGAGGAATCACGAATAACAGCTTGGTAGATGAGGTATATAAACTCTAGAGTACCAATTCAGTTCAGGAAATGTTGGTTCCATGTGAAATGCAGCTAACTGGAATTCTTCTCATAAAGGCAATACACTTAGAATGGGGCTTTGCTTATAAAAGACAATATATTTTAGTTAATTCTTCTTTAACCAACTGAAATCAGCCTTTTCTGATCATAAAAATCCTCAGGGTTCAGGTCAATCAACTCCAACAGTATCTGAACGGAATCTTGTTCATAATCCAATGAACTGTAACCTGAAGGAAAATGACTTCTGCCTGGGAGGACACCATCTCTTCATAACCAAGAAAGCTTCCACATTATGGTGGGGTGGGAGGGCACACAGGAAAAGACCCAAAAGGTCCCAAAATGTGAAAAAAAAAAATCAAGCAAACACTTCCTAGGAAAATAGATTTTTTGGTTTACCTTTTTTCCTTTAAAGAAAAGCAGGCTCTACATATGACAAAGTGGGGTCACACTCTCCTCCTACAACAGGATCCTACTATACTTACTATACTAGACTATACTAGACTTACTATAAACAGGGTCAAGTAACACTAGAATATGCAGGCTCCTCTGCTAAGTCCTGTGAAAGTCTGATCTCTAAAGTACTCTGAAAATTTACCAATACCTCACAGCATGCACTCACTAAAAAAATCATTGAAATATTTTCTCACATCATATTTATATCAGCATCAATCAAATAGTATTGCTAAAAGCTACTGGTCAGCATATGAATAATATATCATCAGTATGCAGAAAAGACATCTGCTTTTCCTTATAATGTCTCCTAAAGTAGAAATAAGCCTTTTAAAAGCCTAAGATTCTGCTTTAAAATAACACACAATTTTGACATGATAGATCCTCTTACCTTATTGTATACTGAGGACAGCATGTCTGATTCATGATGGGCTTATACACATATTTCCCGCTTCTAAAAATCATAAAGAGTATGTTAATTTCTTACGCTTTCCACATGGACCAAAACAGATTAGTACAAGAATGCTAAATTAAGGATAAAAATTCTGTTAACAGTATAAAAACATATTTCGGTTTAGCTGCTCTTCCCAACCTAAATTACCTTGAAAGGAAGTACGCCAAGGACCAGAACCCAGCCTTTCCTTTCCCAGGGTTAACTGCCTCAATTACTTTCTCATTAGCACCTGCAATCCCATTCCGCCTTCACCTACCCCAAAACAAGTCCCAGGGCAGTGAAAGAAAACTACCCACAATGGTGTGGAACTGATGTACCCTCCTGCCAAGAACCCCACTCCTGGACTCTCTCTCTGCACCAGCAGAAAGCACCACACCAACCTGGTTCCCTCCAGCTGTTCAGACCTCAGCTAGGGAAGAGATACTCACTCCCTTCTCAAGCCAGAAACCTGGGTCTTTAGATGATCCACTCCAACTCCCTTGTCCTATCAACAAGTTTACTACAACTAAGATCTATCTTAAACATGCCCCTCCCCCTATCACCACTGCCACTAACACAGTCCTCACGGTTCCCATCTGGACAGTACAGTGATTTCTGGTACTTGCCCCCAAACACCTCTCTGCCATCTGAATGCTCTTATTCAAAATAAATTCCATCACGTTTCTCTCTTACTTAAAATTCTTCATGATTCCCCTCTACCTTAAAAAAAAAATAAAAAGGTTCCTTACCATGGCATAAAAAAATCCTCCAACATCTGACCTATATCTCCCCTTTGGGCTTCAAAATTAGAGTTATTAGCACATTAATTGGTGTAACCAATCTCATACATATCCTTGGAGATTAGCAAAGTACTTAATGTTGCTTATATTTACTTACGAAACTTTCCTCACAAATAACTTTACATTCATCTACATAAAAATACTCTAAAAAGGCAATGTGTAACTCTAAATGGAATTTTTTAAAGTACATTTTTGAGACAATCAGAAAATCTATTCAAAACTAGAAAAGAGGGGGGCTGGAGTGGTGGCCCAGTGGTTTCTGCGCTTGCCTGGCAAGCAGGAGGATCCGGGTTCAAACCCCAGCACCACGTACACAACTAAGTGTTAGAGCAACTAAGGCCATGTGAAAAACTAAATAAAGTTGTTTCTCTCTTTCTCTGTCTCTCTCACTGTCCCTCTTTCTTTGAAGAAAAAAAAAAACTAGATAAGAGGTAAAAATCAACTATTAGTTTTGTGAAGTGGGATAAAGGTATTGTGGATATGTTAAAAAGGGAAAAAAGATTCCCTTCCTCTTAGAAATACATATTTATTGCAAGTATATGGAGAGGCTACCTGGAAAAATAATTTAGAGATGCAATTTGTTGTCATGTATTTTGATATTGGAGAGAGAAGGAAGCAAGGAGAATCAATGAAACAAGATTGGTAGAATTTTAATTACTACTGAAGCTTAGTGTAGGTACATGAGGTTCATTATAATGTTGTACTGTGTACAACTGAAATTTTCCTAATATTTTTAAAAGAACAAAATCACTGAAGAAAATAGTAAACATTTTCTTAAACCTCTTTTCAACACAAGAAAACATTCTACAGGAAAACTTTATTTTTCAATTATAAGTACCTGAAAAATAGCAGAAAATATCTTTGTATTAAGGAGTTTTACCTTCGCCATCCTCGGTCTATAAGATCCTGATAATCCTGCGCTGTCATAGAATGTGCCCACATGCCTGAAAAAAATGGGGTATGTTAACTACAGCAGGTAGTTTCATGTTAAAATTCAGAGTGTTATTCTTTAAAATATGGCTATTTAGGCTACAATTCTAAAACATTCACATTGGAGAAAAAGACTACACATACTTCACACTTATTAGTTTGACATACTATGCAACATGGATGAAAACTAAGACATTTATTTTAATTAAAAAATAAAATACAGGGGCTGGAGCAGTGGCTCAGTGGTTACAGCGCTTGCCTGGCATGCCCAAGTACATGGGTTCAAACCCCAGCAACCCACATACACAACTAAGTGTCAGAGCAACAAAAGCAATGTGAAAAACTCAATAAAAATTGATTCTCTCTCTCTCTCTCTCACTGTCCTCTCTTTTAAAAAAATAAATAAATAAAATAAAATACATGGTTGAAGTGGTGGTTCAGTGGTTGGAGCACCTGCCTGGTATGCACAAGGACCCAGCAACACATTCACATGTATGCATCCGAGAAACAAAAGCCAGATGAAAAAATAAATAGAAATTTATTCCCTCTTTCTCTCTACATCTCTTCAAAGAGATAAAGTAATAAAACGAATGATACTTAATTGCACCTTAGTCATAACTCTAGATCCTCACGGTAATCAGACTGCAACACACCATCAAACTTTAATTATATCTCCAATGATTTAATACATCAGTCTCTTTAGAATAATTAACAAAATTTTGGTGTATATTAGTTCTAATTTATATACATACATATAAAGCACAGTCTTGAAGACTAAAAACAGGACAAAGGTATATAACAATATTCCCTCTAAGTGGAAAACTGTAACCCAAATGCTGAGGATACCAGATGATGATTCCAGGGACTATGATATTATCAATATGATGGAATAAACATTAAACTAAGGAGAAAAAATGAAGACTATGATAGTCAACATTTAAAGGTATATTTGAACTAATACTAAAAGAAAATCGGAGCAGGGTGTGATGGCACACCCCTGTCATCCCAGCAACTCAGCAGAAGGATCACAAGCTCAAAGCCAGCATCAGCAGCTTAATGAGTCCCTAAGCAACTTGGCTAGACTGTCTCAAAATAAAAACAGAAACAGCTGGAGATGTGGCTCAATGGTTAAGCAACTATGGGTTCAATCACCATACCAAAAAAAAAGAAGAAGAAGAAAAAGAAAAGGAGAGAGAAATGGAGAGCAGGGAACAGTGGTGCCAATAATCCCAGTGAAGGGCTGACTGCAAGTTCCAGACCAGCCTGGGCAACGTGAGATCCTGTCTCAAAAAAAGAAGAGACAGAAAGAGAGAAGTGGATTCTTCCCTTCTGTAAACAGTGAACTGCATCAGAGCTCGGTAAAGACAGCAATAGGCTTTGCAGAGCAGAACATAGCAGAAGAAGGCAGGGAGCACAAGCCCAACAAAAATGCCCAGATGGGGGTATAGCTCAGGGGTAGAGAGCATTTGACTGCAAAAATGCCCAGACAACCGGCAGCCTCTGATACCAGCAAGCTTCTCCATAAGCCTCTATTTCAATCTCTAAGATGGGAATAATTACACCCACCTAACCAATAGATGGGTGCCCTACAGTAATGGATATTTAAACTGAAAACAATAGACACGAATACATATGTCTCTAGAAGAGAAGCTTGAAGGCAGGTTTCTTCCACAAAACTTGAAACAGGTGTTTATCTTGGCCAATTTTTCTCTCACTAAACTTACTGGAAAATAACCAAGACTGTATTAAAATGTTAATTTAGACATGTTTAACATAACTTACTGATCACATAGACATTAATGATGGATATGGAAAATTACCAGAAATCATTCATGTGAGCCCTATTCACTGTTTCTAAATCTACTGACTCCAAGCCCTTATCAGAAAAATCACACTATGGAAACTCCCATTTTAACTAGAAAACTGTAACCTTGGCTCCCTCCCTCTTCATTCCCTCTTTATCTACCCCAGGATGTAAGCGGCACCTGGGGTCCCTTCCACAGGTTTTTTCCAAATATACCTGTGTCACTGTTGAGCCGCAGCTCTCCTCCCTCTCTCTCTCTCTTCATCTCTTTCCTTTTTTTTTTTTTTTTTTTTTTTTTTTTAAAGAAAGAGGGACAGTGAGAGAGAGAGAGAAAGAGAGAAACAACTTTATTTAGTTTTTCACATGGCCCTAGTTGCTCCAACACTCAGTTGTGTACGTGGTGCTGGGGTTTGAACCCGGGTCCTCATGCTTGCAAGGCAAGCGCTGAAACCGCTGAGCCACCGCTCCAGCCCCTTCATCTCTTTCCTTACACATTAGGGTCACAAAGCTTCCTCAACACAGAGGTCAGAACCCACGTCACTGCAAGGCACTGCCACTATCTGCTGTGCTTCCCTTGTTCCTCTCTGAACTGTCATCATGTCACATAAGCCACTGACACTGATTCTTCCCTTTGACCCTCCGTTTAAAAGCTTCGCAATTTGCCCTCTAAAGCCTGCGTACTACCTAAGACCGCAGCCTACCAGCGGCACCTAAAAAACTTCCCACCATAACCGACCATCAATCACTCCCCACCTACTCTCAAACTGGAAAAACAAATCTGTTTTCACCCTTGTCCCATTCTGCCGAGATCACAGTCCCTATCTTCCAAATCGGGCTATTCGCGACCACGGCAGGAAATAAACAGGATGCTGTGCTTACAAACAGCTCTTCCCAAAGACACCCGAGTCCCGGTGCAGTCAGAACGGCGGGCTGGCGCGGGTGAGGATGACACAGCACGAACCCAGGGTGGTGAAGCGCCGCACGCACCGCGGCCACCGGGCCGGCTCAGCCCCGGCCAGCACACTCCGGGGCCACACAGCGCCGCAGGGCCCCGCCGCTCCTGCAGCCCGCTTCGCAACCCCCTCGGGCCGCGAGCCGGTCCCCGCCGACCGGCGTCCGGTCCGGGCGAGGCGGGACGGCTCCCTCAGGGGCTGCAGCAGCGCCGGGCCCCGCACCGAGAGCCGCGCCGCCGAGGCGGACGGGGTCGGGGGGAGCTGACGGCCGCCGCCCCGAGGGTGCGCGGCCCGGAGAGGCTCGGCCGCCCCGCGTCCGGCCGGCGGGTCCGACCCCCGAGCCGCGGCGCCCGCCCCGCTCACCGTTGGAGCGACTGCCCGACTCCTTCTTGCAGTAGCCGCAACGGTAGTAGTCCTCGCCCTCGAAATACTCCACGATGCTGGGCGACAGCGCGCTCCAGGACGCCATGGCCCCGGCCCCGCCGCCGCCGCGCCGCCCGGCCCAACGCCGCCGCCGCCGCCGCCACCCCACAATGCAGCGCGCCGCCGGGGCGCTCCCGAGCCTCGCGCGAAGCCACGCGGGCGCCCGCAGGCCCGGCGCGGCCGGGCGCCTGGGGGGCTGACGCCGCCCGCGCCATCTTGACCGAGGGCAACGTTCCGCTGTTTCCGTTCCTTCTCCGAGAGGGGCCGCCGTCGTCCGTGCGGCTGCGGCGGCGACGCGGAGCGCGAAGACAAATGGGCGGGGGGCGCTGGAGCCGGAGCGGAGCCCCCGAGCCGCCCCCCGCCAGGGGCTGCCGGGGCGCGAGGCCGCGGCGGAGGCGACACTCACCGCAAGACGCCTTGCCCTCGGCGGAGTCGCAGTAGCCGCAGTGGTAGCCCGCCTTGAGCCCCTTGTACTCCACCACCGAGGCCATGGCCGCCGCCCGCTCCTGCGGCCGGCCACGCCTCTCGGCGCCCGCGGCCGGGCGAGGCGAGGCGCGGGGCCCGCGGCGGGGAGCGAGGCCGCCGGGGCGCGGCGGGGGCGGGGGCCGTTCCGGGGCCCGCGCCGGGCCGCCCCTTCCCCCGGCTGCGCGCCCTGCGCTCGGCTCGCAGCTGCGGGCCCCGCCAGGCGCCCCGGCTCACGCTGCAGGTGCAGGAACCGGCGTTCCGCGCTCGGTGAGCCCGACCCGCAGAACGCGGGCTGTTGGTGGAGGAGCTGCGGACCTAGCGGTTTTCTGAAGGTGAAAAGACGGCCGCGTCGGCTTGGGGCTGTCCGCTGGCCGGAAACGTTAGCCCGGGTTCAGAGTCCCGAGTTAAGGAGATTAATCATTACAGCCATCAGGAGCAGCGGTGCGGCGCTTGCATGAGAATGCTGGCTGCAGCTTCTGGGGTCGTGGGTTGGGCTTTTTAATTAAGGTGGAAATAAGAGCTGGTAGACTTCTAGCCCAGCTTGATGGCCCACGCCTGTAATCCCAGCCACTCGGAAGGCTGGGGCAGGAGGATTCCGAGTTCAAAGGCAGCCTCAGCAATTTAGCAAGATCCTAGGCAACTTAGTGAGACCCTGTCTCAAAATGAAAAATAAGGACTGACGATGTGGCTCAGTGGTCGAGCGCCCCTGGGTTCAATCCCCATTCACACACACCCAGCGCAGGCTCAGCACACCCACACCCCTGCCAACACACTTATTTCTAGTCATACCCAGAGGAGAGGTAGTGGGAACCAGACATGGCACTCACTGTCCCTGAGAATCAGTGTAATAGTGGAGGGGGTTAGCGGGTAAATTAGTAAGAAGGCTTTAAACCAACACTTTCAGGATAGGGGCCACGAGCTTACTTAGCTGATCTTGCTATATTAGGGAGCATAGAAACTGGATTCTTACAATTAGGTTCAAGTCCAATAGTACTGGAAATAAGAGGATTTGAACCTCTGTAATTTACTCCATCAGAGTAATTTACCAGGCGTATTTCTTTTAGCTTTGTGAGGCAGTGCTTGCTATCATGATAGGTATAGAAATATGTCATATGCATGAGGATAGAGTTTGAGGTAAAAAAAATTTTGCATAAATACATAAGTTGATCAGATCAGAATCGGGTAAGATGCTCAATTCATAGAAATACAGAGGTCAGTATGAGAGTTTTAGTAGTAATAAAATTTAGTGTAAGGGTTTCAGGTATTCGGGGGTTATAAAGTGCACATATTAAAAAGACTTTGTTAAAGTGTTTGTCACAGTAATATTGGTATACTGCTTAGCCAACAAAAAGGCTGAGATGGCCTGTAGCATATTCTAAGAACTTGACACAGGTTCTGGTTCTTCCTCTGTTAAGTCAAATGAGGCTTGCTTTGTTTCTGCTAGAATTGAGATAAACCATATTATTGTGAGAGATCATGATGCTATAGGTCGTCATGCATAATGTTGGGTTGTAGTAAGGGTAGAGTAAATGATCCTTTAAGCTAGAATAATAGGGTAACTTGGTAAGAGATTGTGCTATAGCTCATAGAGCTCCAACTAGCAGATATTTAGAATCAGGAGGCGCATCCTGATCATAAAATAGTATGGACAGAGAGACTTGATACGGCAAGAATAACAATAATAAAAGGGCAGTATTCCTTAATCTTTCCCCATGTGCACAGATAAATTAAAAAGCCTGTCAGGCCTCAGGGTTTTCCCAGTCAACAATAAAGCTAATTCTTTTCTCAGTTTTTTAAAAAGTGAAATCATGAAACCGAAAAACAGTAAACTTTTGAGTTCAGTTTCACGATTCTTGACCAGATCTGCTTTGTTAGAGATGTGCCAAGCTAAGTCAAGGTTCTTGGCCTGGTGGCTTATGTTGCTAAGTATCCTTTGTACCTCACACAGTTGAATGGCCAAGGGTCTACAGGGCCTTCTCCAGGCCCCTCGAGGTTTCTCCAGGCCCTCTCCCTCCTTAGGCTTGAAGACTCATTGCTACATATCTGTACCTGTGTTCTTATAACAGCCTTCAGCTTGACCCACTTTGTTCTTTATGGCAGGTTTGACTGCTTCCTGATCCTTTCCTGGACAGGCTCATTTTGAGGGAAAGCTAGGGCCTGTGGATTGAAACAGCAGAATGCCTGCTCTGGATGAAAGGTAGAGGCCAGGAGGCTTTTTGTTCTTTCCTTATACTGCAGTACCTCCCTGATCTATGGTTTCACTCTTCTTGATTTTAGTTATTCACATTCAACCACAGTCCAAAAATAATGAATGTAAAATTTCAATATAATTCATAAGTTTTAAATGGTACTCTGTTCTGAGTAGCATGATGAGATCTCTTCTTATCCCACTGTATACTGCCCAAGTCATCCCATGCTGTATGTGCCACCTACCTGTTGGTCATTTGGAAGCTATTTCAGTTATCAGATTGACTGTCAAGGTATTGCAGAGCTTGTGTTCAGGTAACACTTATCTTACTTAGTAATGGCCCCAAAGCGAAAGAGAAGTGATGCTGACAATTTGGATATACCAAAAGTAAACTAGATAGTGCTTAAGTGAAAAGGTGAAAGTTCTTGACTTAACAAAGGAAGAAAAGTGATCTAATGCTGAGGTTACTAAGATCTCCAGGATAATAAAGTATTTTGAGACTGCTCACATAACTTTTATTAGTATATTATTATAATTATCTGATTTTTTGTTATTACTAATCTCTATGCCTAATTTATAAATTAAACTAGATCATGCATATCTATGTGTAGGAAAAAAACAATATTCAGTGGATACAGTTTTAGGCATCAATTTATCTGTGCACATGGGGAAAGATTAAGGAATACTGCCCTTTTATTATTGTTATTCTTGCCATATCAAGCCTCTCTGTCCATACTATTTTATGATCAGGATGCGCCTCTGATTCTAAATATCCGCTAGTTGGAGCCCTATGAGCTATAGCACAATCTCTTACCAAGTTACCCTAGCTATTATTCTACAAGGGATCTTGAAATAAAACCCCCTCGGTTAAGGAGAGACTACTGTATTCCTGTGTCACTTCACTCCTGTCCCATTGAAGTTTCAGCCTTACGTCAAAACCAGCCTCAGACAGTGCACTCCAGAACATGCCAGCCTTGAACACTAATGATGAGAATGCTCAGTGTTCTTGGCATGTGTGATAATTCACTTAATCCTTACAGAAACTTTAAAAGACAATCAGTATAGGGGCTGGTGCAGTGGCTCGGCGGTTATGGTGCTTGCCCAGCATACACAAGTACACGGGTTCAAACCCCAGCACCCACATACACAACTAAGTGTCAGAGCAGCAAAAGCCATGTGAAAAACTCAATAAAAATTGATTCTGTTTCTCTCTCTCTCTCTCTCTCTCTCTTTCTCTCTGTAAAAAAAAAAAAAGACAATCATTATAAACCAGAGAAGCTAAACAGCTTGTCCAAGGTCACAACAGTGGAGAACATAACGATAGGATGGAGAAACAGTAATAAAAGTAAAAGAAACTCAAGAGAAAATGCCACCAATATAATGCTAAAGGTCAGAGTCGAAGGTTTCATCTTCCAAACCCAAATGAGGGGGGAAAAGAGGCAAAGCTTCAGTTAGTTTCTTCCTTTTGAAGGTGAAAAGGAAGCGCTATTACAATGTCTTTTTACTTATGAAATACTAGCAACGATTGTCTTTGTTTTAATTTTCGTATGTAACAGAATAAAATGCTGGAAACACTATATTCAGTCTCAGTAACACTTTTTATGTTACCAGATATGATATCTAGTCTGCACAGCACAAGCATGCAGCTCAGTAGTAGGCCCTTATGATGCGAAGGATCTTTGCGGCCCAATTCATATTTCCTGAATTAAAGGGAAGAAGGGAAACAACATCCTTTCCTTCCAAAGAAGATGTTATGAATAGAAAGGACCTAAGTTAAGCCAGAGAAATAAAGGTCAGAGACAGAGGGGTAACCTGAAGGCAGAGGAGCATTTAGTAAAGGGGAATGGTAGGAGCAGAGGCAGGCAGGAAATGGACAGGAGCACCAGGGGTCTCGGGTGCTAGTAATGGTGGAGTCCTGGAAGATGCTTTCTTCCGTGGGTCACTCACTGCAAGAGGCCTGGATTAGACACCTTTCCTCTACTGCCGAGACCTGGCTCTCCATTTTGGAAGATCCTAGCCCCACATGGCTACTGAGCACCTAAAATGTAGCTAGTGTCTGTCACTGGAGAACTGGATTTTTTATTTTATTTTTATTTTTTAAGAGAGTAGGACAGTGAGGGAGAGAATTTTTATTGAGTTTTTCACGTGGCTTTCATTGCTCTCAGGCTTAGTTGTGTAACGTGGGTGCTGGGATTTGAACCCGCGTACTTGCACATGCCGGGCAAGCGCTCAAGCCCCTTTTGTTTTATTTTTAAGTCATTTTGGTTTTTACACCTAGAGATACATACAACCGAGGAAGATAAATGCAAAAAAAAAAAAAAAAAAAACAACCATATCATTATTCAGACTTCAGGAAGTCAAAGAAAATCTTGAAGCCAGAAGAAAAAAAGAAACCAGTATAGAGGAACAAGAATTACATTTGACTTCTCTTCCAAAATCATGGAAGCATGAAGAGAATAGAGTGAAATAGTTAAAATGTTGAAAGCAGGGGAAAAAAAGAAAAAAAAAACAGAATCCTCCTTCAAAAGGGAAAAAAAAAAAATTTACCAAACAAAAATGGAGGGAATTTGCTGTCAGTAGACCTGCTTTGCAAGAAATGTTAAATTCTTAAGAAAAATAATGTAAGTCAGATATTTAAATATTCATGAAGAAAGGAAGAGGGGTACAGGAGGCAGTAAAAACAATAGCATTATAGAAGGAATAAATGGAAGTAAAATAATTTGTTTTCAAATATTAATTGAACAGGTTCAAAAGAATGAAGAGAGATTGTCAGTGTGGATTAAAAAAAAAAGACCCAAGGCTGGAGCATGACACAAGGACACAGGTTCAAACCCCAGCACCACCTACACAAGGAAGAGTCGGTGCAACAGAAGTCAGACGAAAAACTAAATGAAATTGGTTCTTTCTCTCACTGCCCCTGTCTCTTTAAAAAAAAAAAAAAAAAAAAAAGACCCAACTACATATTGTTTACAAGAAACCCAATTTAAGCATATAAACAAATGAAAAAGAATGAAGAAATATACCATGCTGAAACTAATCAAAAGAAACATGAAATAACTTTTTCATTAAAAAATTTTTTTCACAGCAAGATAGGTTAGAGATAAAGAAGGGCATTACATAATGATAAAGAGGTCAAGTCTCAAAAAATGACATAACAATCCTTAATTCATCATTTGCCTCATTCATGGCAAAATACATTATGCATATGCTGAGAACTGCAAGGAGAGGACTTGAAGAAACCGATCAGTAACAGATCCAGCAGGATGAAAAGCTGTAAGAATATAGGTGAATTGAACAATACCATCAATCAAGTGGATCTCATCACAGCTATAGAATCCATTCATCAGTAATAGAAATACTCATTCTTCTCAGGCTCACATAGAACATTCACCAAAATAGACCATGTCTGGACCATAGAAAACACCTTAAATTTTAAAAAGTAGAAATCAGAGGCTGGAGCGGTGTGTCTCAGCGGTTACTGTGCTTGCCTGGCATGCACAAGGATGCAGGTTTGAACCCCAGCACCAGGTACAACTAAGTGTCAGAGCAGTGAAGGCCACATGGAAAACTAAATAAAAATTGATTCTCAGTACTGGAACAGTGGCTCAGTGGTTATGGCACTTGCCTGGCATGCACTAGGACACAGGTTCACACCCCAGCACCATGTATACAACTGAGTGTTGGAGCAATGAAAGCCACGTGAAAAACTAAAACTAAAAATTGATACTTTCACTGTCTCCCTCTCTCACTGTCCCTCTCTCTTAAAAAAAAAAATTTGATTCTCTCATTCTGTCCTCTCTTTAAAAAAAAAAAAAAAAAAAAAGTAGAAATCATCCAATATCTGCACCCAGACCACAATGGAATTGGATCAGAAATCAATAATAGAGAGGTTGGGGATTTAGTTCAATGGCAGAGCACTTACCTAGCACGCACAAGGCCCTGAAAAATAAATCAATATAGAAAGATAGCTGGAAAATTCCAAACAAAATAACACTTGAATCAAAGAAGTCTCAAGAGAAATTTAAGAATATATTGTACTGGGGCTGGAGTAGTGGCTCAGCAGTTACAGTGGTTGCCCAGCATGTGCAAGTACACAGATTCGAACCCCAGCACCCACGTACACAATACACAGCTAAGTATCAGCAACGAAAGCCATGTGAAAAATTCAATAAAAATTGATATTATCTTCTCTCTCTCACTGTCCTTCTCTCTTTAAAAAAAAATATTGAACTAAATGAAAATGAAACTACAACTTAAAATTTGTGGAATGCAGCAAAAGCTGTGCTTAGAGGGAAATTAATAGCATTAAATAAATATATTACAAAAGAAGATCTAAAACCAGTAAGCTTCTACTTTAGGAAACTGGAAAAAGAATCCAAAACAAGAAGAAAAAATAAAATCAGAACAGAAATAAAATTAAATACAGGAAATGGAAACTAAAAACTAGTTCTTTGAAAAGATCAACAAAATCAATAAACTAGTAAAATTAATTAAGAAAAAAGAGGAGGAGGGCTGGAGATATAGCTCAGGGGTAGAGTGTTTACCTATCATGTGTGGGGCCCTAGGTTCTACCCCAGTACTACAAAAAATAAAAAAGAATAGGGGTGGGAGGATAAAAAGACAAATTACCAATCAATATCAGAAGTGAAGAGGAGGAAGGAGCCAAGCGTGGTGGTGCACACCTGTAATCCCAGCAGTTTGGGAGGCTGAGGCATGATTGCAATATCAAAGCCAATCTCAGCAACTTAGCAAGACCCTGTCTCAAGATAAAAAGGGCTGAGGATGTGGCTCAGTGGTTAGGGGTTAAGCACCCCAAGGTTCAATCCCTTGGACCAAAGAAAACAAAAAGAAGTGAAAAGGAAGGGCTAGAAACACACAAAGCATTACATTCAATCCCCAGCACCACATACACACGAAAAGAAGAATCACTACTGGGCCCAAAGACATTGGAAAAACAACGATAAGACAACTTAGAAGAAATGGGTTAATTCCCTGAACGGTATAGTCCAAAACTCACACAAGAACAGGCATTCTGAATAGGCCATATCAAAGAAATTAATTCAATAATTAATAAACCTTAGAAAATAGCTCCAAGCCTAATAAATTCTAAATATTTAAATTAAACGTTTTCAATGGGCTTTTCCAGAAAATATAAGTAGATGAAACACTAGCTCCTCCTATAAGGCCAGCATTACCCTAACATCAAAGCCAAGGACATTACAAGGACAACTAGAAACCAGTATCTCTCATGAACTAGATACAAAAAATTTCAACAAAATATTAGCAAATCAAATTCTGAGAAGGTATAAAAAACAATTTCACCCATCACCAGGTAGGATTTCTTCAGGTATGCAAGGCTGACTCAACATTAGAAAAGCAATTAATACAATCTATGTGTATCAACAGAGTAAAAAAAAAATCAGATGATCAATAGTTACAGAAACTGTATGTGGCAGAATCAACATTCATATGATTAAACAAGTGTCCTGCATGGCAGGCAAGCTCTGTAACCGTAACCGCTGACCACGGCTCCAGCCCCAATTTATTTACTTTTAAAGGGAGGCTCACACTGAGAATTGCTAGTTTTTCTTTCAAAGAGGCTTCTACTACTCATTTTCATGTGAGGTTAAATCCGATATTGCCTTCTAGCACTTCACAGTGCCTGGCTGACGGTGACCTCAGCAAAAAGAGAAAACAAATGATCAATATCTAACTGAAGAGCAGCTGTCACTACTAATCCCACGCACATTAAAAGGATAATGAAGAAACACTACAAGTGCCTCTGTGCTCACAAAGAAAGCAACTTAGAGGAAATGGGCAAGTTCCTTGAAAGACATAACCTCTGCAGTGTTTCAATACTGAAATATTTTCCCTGTTTAGTCATCAGTTTTGAGCACAAATTAAATTGAATAAAAATGAAACTATTATCAATATGTACAGCTATAATGCACCAATAAAAAGGTGAATATATATATATGGAAATATATTAACACTCAAAATCTCTGTAGTGGCTTTTAACTGAGTGAAACACCAGCTCAGTAAATGAGACCACATGACCAGACCACTGGCACTGTGGTGCCTCCTCCACCACCTACTGAGCATACAAGGTACACACAGGATCTACTCCAAGGATTTCCACTGGTTCCATTTTGATGGAGAACATGCAAGTACCGAAAACAAAAATGCAAGCTGCCCTCACTGCCCTTAAAGAAGCCTCCTTCACTGAGTGCACTGAAACGGGTACCTGTGTGTGCTGGATCCTGGCCAGGGCGATTCAGCCCAGCTCACAGAGTGAAGCGCATTCACTGCCACCACTGTGTCTTCACAACCACCTCACAGTGGTCTCCATCCAGGACAGTGATGACACACATAAAAGCTTGTGCCTGCTCCTGGTTGCCTTAGAAATCAACCCACGGCATCTTTGGGATCAAGAGTGGGTAGCTGGGTGTGAAAGGGCCAGAAACGAGTGGCTGAAAGCCAGTATTTGGTGGACTAGAGAATGAGAGGGTGAGCACTGGGGGTGCACAAGGCGCAGAGGCCAAGAGCGAAGAGCAAAGATGCTGTATGTGAAGCTGGCGATTGACAGGGCTCTGGCTGAAGCCAAAGACACCGGAGAGAAGCAGCACAAGGCTGGTAGACCAGGGCAGGTGACCAAAGGGGCTGTGAAGAGAGGTTGCAGTGCGGGGCTGTTGAAGGAGCAAGGAGCAGTGCAGGCCCCAGCCTCACAGCCCCCTGTAGTGACAGACGCAGAGTGGTTGGGTCTGAGTGCAGAAGAACAGTAGGTATTGTTTCCTTCCATCTTGGGTACAGGCAAGAAAATGATCTCATTTAGAAACAAGTGTAGCACAGGGATAAAAGTGATGTGCTCTGGAGCCATGCGGGACATCATATTTCTGAAAGCCACCCTGGGGCCCTTAAGAAGCCACCAACCAGGGAGGGATACGGGTAATTGGGGGGGGGGGCTCCTGGGGGTAAATCTAGTATCCAGAAACTACACATTTTATATTATTTTGTTAAAAACTTGTATGGTTGTTCAAAAATAAAAAATAAAAATAAAGCAGCCACCAACCCTCTTGTGGCCCCAGTTGTCTTTGCCATGAAGTAAGGGACCTACCTCATAAGGTTGTTTAGTAATTAAAATGCTCCACTTGAATTGCAGAGCAGTGCCTGGTACATAGTGAACTCCAGAAGTGTTGCCATGGAAGCTACATAAGAGACTTTGAAAAGAGAGATCTGAAATCAGACATCTGTGTCTATCTTCTCCAGAAATTAGCTTTACTACACATTTTATATTACTTTGTTAAAAACTTGTATGGTTGTTCAAAAAAAAAAAAGTGCAGAAAAAACCCCATAGCTTTACCATTTTGCTAAAATAAATCAAAATTACTCCTTTGTCAAAAAAAAAAATCAGCTTTACATAACAAATATGCCGTTAGTTTTTTCCAGTTCTGTGTTATAAAATCCTTTTCTTCTGTTGCTAAGAGAAGCCAGAGAAAACATTTATAACCCAGTATGCTAAACATAGAACTTATTTGCTTACTTATCACCTTAAGAATTCAGAGATCTCTAGGATGCCTAAATGTGACTGTGCTGGTCTTAAACGACAAATTTCTCTGCTATATTTTTCTTTTTTTAAGCAAAAAACTATTTTGCCACAGGAGTAGGTTGGGAGGGGGGAGTTTCTAGGGATTGAACCCTGGAACGCTGTACCACTGAGCTACATCCCCAGCCCTTGTTTTTGTTTGTTGTTTTTTAAGAGAATCAACTTTATTTTTTCATCTGGGTCTTGTTTTTCTGACACTTAGTTGTGTATGTGGTGCTGGGTTTTGAACCCAGGTCCTAGCTCATGCCAGGCAAGCACTTTAACTGCTGAGCTACTGCTCCAGCTCCACCCTTTGTATTTTTGAGACAGGGTCTTGCTAAGTTGCTTAGGTCCTTGCTAGGTTGCTGAGGCTGGCCTTGAACTTGTGATCCTCCTGCCTCAGCCTCCCGAGCACTGGACTAGGCAGGCCACTGCACCTATTTTCTCCCTCTCTTTTCTTTATTGTTAGAGTGAGAGTCAATTTTATTTATTTTTTCCATCTGGTTTTCGTTTTTCTGACACTTAGTTGCGTATGTGGTGCTGGGGATCAAAGCCGGGTTCTAACGCATGCCAGGCAAGCACTCTGCGGTTGAGCCACCTGTTCAGCTCGTTTTCCCTATTTGAAAGGTAAATTGACAAGAATCATGAAACATGTTATAGTAAATAACTGTTAGAAATTATTACTAATAACTTGACACACAACTGCATTTAAATTTAAAATGAAAACCTACCAAAGCTAAGTTATTTGTTCTGCTCACAATATACAAAAACAGGCTTTTGTGCTATTTTGAAATGGCAACTCAGACTTCCCTCTCCAGAGATAATTAAAATAAAGGTGCTTCTGACAAACGCAACCTCAAACACAATATAGCTGTTATATTTTTATGAGAGTGAATTCCTTCTTGTTTCGGGAAAGGTGGAAGTTAAATATATAGCCAGGTGCAACCTAGCAACTCTGGAGGCTGAGGCAGGAAGATCGCAAGTTCAAGGCTAGCTTCGGCAACTTAGTAAGGCCCTATATCAAAAAATAAATAAATAAAAGAGGGCTGGAACTGTAGCTCGGTGGTAAAGTGTTCCTAGGTTCAATCCACAGTACCTCAAAGGAAAAAACAAAACAAAACAAAACCAGAGTCCTAACTGTTGGCCCAGAGAAATGCCTTCTACTGCACAAGGAAAGTAAGTCCCAGATCAACTCCCTAATGCTATTCAGTCTAGAGCAGTTTCCCTAAAACCTGGTTTAATTTCTTTTTTTGATCTTCTAGATTGGCCTGGGCTAAAAATATTCAAGACCCTCGGATTGCTGTAGGTTCCTTTTCCCCACTAGAAAAGAAGATTAAGGTGAGGAAATACATTTTCCTTGAATTTTGGAGCCGGCTGGGGCGCTGAACAAAGCCAGCAGCGCTCATGCCCTCGTGGCACTTAGTTGCGTTAGGACACTGACACTAAGCAAACAGTAATCTCCATTGGTGGCTGTCACGAAAGGACTGGGTTTCTCCCATGAGACGCTGACATGCAAGCCAAAATCTAACAGCTGTAAACATGAGTACTGTGGTCAGACTGCTGGTGTGTTTCAGGAGCAGATGAAGGAAGAACGTGGAAACACATCGAACAGTACCATTCTGAGGAACAGAATTCAGTGTGGCTAGAGCACAGGGAGCAAGTAGTGAGCTGAGCAAGTCGTCGAGAGGAAAGCAGGTGGCCGGTTATAGATACCATACTGGAATTTAGAATTTTCCCGTAAAAGCAGCAGGACCTAGGCTTTTATGCAGGAGTGACATAGTTAGGTTTATGCACTCTGCCCGCAGTGATTAGCCTGGTGGGCCTGGGGACAAAGAAAGAGAAGTGTGGATTCAGGGGCTAACACCCTAGGGAGCGGGCCTGGGGGCTGAGGTGAAATGTGGGCGTGAAGGGTATTTTGAAATTGGAAGAGATTGAGAAGGGGAGAGCCAGAGGCTGAAGGAGGTGCAGATGTCAAGTCCACAGTGACTAGGTCTGCAGTTGAGGGCATGCAGACCAGTGCCTCGCCTGTGTGGCTTGTCTCGTTTGTCGCTACTCATGGCACATGCAGGCCACCTTGTTGAATGAAACCCGCCCTATCCCAGGAAGCCTGAGTGTGACCATGCCATATCTCAAGTTGCTATTTTCTCCACTCTATTTTCCTGCATTGCATTTGACAGACAAGCGAGGCAGATGGTGGAGTGGCTATGACTTAAGAAGAGAATCGGGATATTAAGTCACTTGGGGATATTCAGCAAATGGCTGGGGTGGTCTGAGGAGTTCAGGATAAGCTTGGAAGCCAGAAGAAAGTGAAAAGTGTCAGAGTGATCATCTCGTAAACACTGCTGAGAGGTCAAATCTGATAGGCACAGAAATGACCACTCAGTTTTCTATTTGGAAACCAATCATAACCTCAGCAAGAGCAGTCTGAGAGAAGCAGGGCGGGGGAATGGAAACCCAGTGGAAGTAACAGGAGAGGTGTTGGCTTCAGGGGTACAGCGGAGGGGCGAGCAGAACGGGGGTGAAGCCAGAGAGGGTACGGAGTACAGATGTCCATTTCTGTTTAGAGATGACATACTGAAGCATTGTTCTGTGCTGATGGAAGGGATCCAGGAAAAGGGAGATTCTGATGATGCAAGAAAGGGAATTTGATAATTGCAAACTTGCAAGTCTTCAAGTTCAACAAGCGCAGGTGGAAGAAGTGTCTTTTGGCAGACCAGGGGCAGTGTTCCCACCACACGGGAGGAAGGCAGACGAGGGGCAGTGTTCCCACCACACGGGAGGAAGGCAGACGAGGGGCAGTGTTTCCACCACACGGGAGGAAGGCAGACGAGGGGCAGTGTTTCCACCACACGGGAGGAAGGCAGACGAGGGGCAGTGTTCCCACCACACGGGCAGGAAGGCAGTCTGGGCAGATGCAAGGTGGCAGTGGAAGAGCAGGGTTCTCCTGGTGACTGCTTCCATTTCTCAAGGCAGTTGTCAAGTAAGAGGGAACACTGTAGGAGGTCTGAAGAGGAAAGGGAGAACCCCCACATGGTCGAGAGCCTAACTGGGACATGGCGGAGGAGTGCCAGGCAGGGACACAGTCCACTTGAGATCTGTAGGAGGGAACTTGGTTAAAAGACCTCTAACTTTAAAGTGCCGATTACTCCCTTTGACAAGAGTTTAGGTGGCATCCATTCTTCAGGAGTGAGAAAACTGTTAGTCCAAGAGTTTCAAAAGGAAAGTAAAGCACTTGGTAAACTTAAGGCCACATCTTTTGACTTCCGGTTTGCTAAAGCAGAGGAGTACTACCACCAAAGATATCAAGAAATGATGATGGAAGAAGCTTGGGACTACAAGATGGTTCCAAAGTGGGAAATGAAGACAGAGGAGGAGGAGAAGAGATCACAAAGTAACAAATCAGAAGATGCTACAACGTGGGACTACCTAGTGTGTGAAAGGGAGCTCAATCACATAGAGAAACACATACACCGAGCTGAACGAGCCCGCGGCCTCAGGGACCACAAGTATCGACTACTTCCTCAGAGACTGCCAAGTGAAATGCTTTTCCCCAAAATACTAACCCTGGAGGAGGAACGGGACGAAAATATCCAGAAAACACACAAAACCAAAACCAGAAAGCACAAGGTGGCATGGGCAAAGAAACAGATGAAGGGACATCAAGATCGAATGACTCGAGGGAGAGAACTCACAGAGCAAAAAGATGGCCGAAAAGTGTGGAGGCTCTCAGGTTGTGCTTCTCCCCTCCGAAAACCCCAAGCGGAGAAGGAGGACAGAGTGTTTGAAAGGGTCACAGCCTACCCTATCTTCCAGCCTTACCAGAAAGCACTAATAGAAGTGACTATCCTGCAGGAAAAATCAACCAACAATAAATTTCAAAAACCACTCCAAAGGGAGCTCTTGAGTATGCCACCATTTCTGAGAAGTCAACTAGAAAAGAAATAAAGTTTAAATTATTTTCTTGATGGTTGCATTTTCACAGATTTTATGGGATTATTGAAGTTAATTATTAAGAGTAAAATTATAGAAAGTGGACGAATGAAAGGTCAGGAAGGCAACGCGAGACGTGATTCCACCAATGTGAAATGTCCAGAAAAGGCGGATTTGGAGGCAGAAAGTAGGCCAGCGGATTGGTTCAAGGGTAAGAAAGTGAGATGAGGAAGGGGGAGTGACAGCTAATTGGTGCAGTTGCAAAGGACAAAAAATTGTTCCGAAGTAGATTGTGGAAATTATTACACCCCACAAATTTAAAACACAGCACTGTACTCTTTAACATGAATTGTATGGTATGTGAATTATATATCGGTAAAACTGCTTAACCAAAATAAATAAATGCTGGAAGTTAGAGAAGTGCAAGTGAGCCTGGAAATGTGGACAAGCGGCCTGGTCCCGCAAGGCTTTGACACCACTGAGAACTTGGGGTTTTAAAATCTGGAAGGCAGCAATCCATCACTAAGACAGTGATGAGTGGTCGAGAAGAAATCTTGGCTTGGAAGACAGGAAGCCGCAGATGTGTCTGTAGCATAACCTGGGTGAAACGGATTCAATCGAGAATCCATGATTGCTTATGGTATGGAGAGGAAAGGATTATGGGGGCAAGAAGAGATCCTGCGCTTCTGTCTGAAGAAACAGTCTGGTAAAGTGCCAGGACAGGATCTAGGTAGATGACTGGGGCCGGAGGGGTTGGGGGTGACATGTCTGAATCAGCCCCGATGCCGTAAGCAGTTAGTTACATGGCTTTATCAAGGAGTTTGCAAATCAGTTGGGACTGCTCAGGGTATAAATGTGTATGTTCCACTTTCAGTGGGGAGGCAGTACCGGGAATTAGAACTCAGGGACACTTGATCACAGGGTCACTAAATTGGTAAGACTAACCTCGAACTTACCTGCCTCAGCCTCCCAAGTTGCTGGAATTAAAGGCTCCCACACCCAGCTTTAAATGTAGTATAAATCAAGAGCAAAGGGAATCGGAGGGAAGGGCCGTGAAGGAAGTAGGTTCACATGTTAAATGCACAGCATTTATTCATTGGAATTTGGAAAGAAACCAGTAAAACTGCATAACGTAGAAGATTGGTGGGAAAGGAGATGCTACTGTCATGGTTTGAGAATGGATAGAAGAGAAGACTTCAAGTGATTCTCAGAGCAGGATGGTAGCTTAGAGGGCCACAGTAACTTCTGTCAAGATGAGAGATGAGCATGTCTCCAGGGAACACACAAGAGGGGAAAACTGATAGAACAGTGTTTCCTAGGAGGCAGGAAGAGCTAGAATCCAGAGCCTTCCAAAGAGACACCTCTGCCCCAACACCAAAGGCAAAGAGTGAGAAAGGATCAAAGTAGAGAGTTGGGGAAGGGGAGGAAGAAGCCCAGAAAACCCTAAGGGCAGACTTGAAAGCCTAGCAGATTTGTTGCATGGGTCAGGATGGCTCTAGGGTTGCTGTTGGGGGGAAAATAGTCCAGGCTGGCTTGCCAAGGGACTTAATGGTCCCTTGTGTGTAAATTATGGGCTCAATTATATGAAACTGCTGGTATTCAACCATTTTAAACCTGAAAAAAAAATTTCATATGGAACAACCTATTTACTGATTTGACCAGCTAACTTTATATCTAGAAATGTAGAAAGAACTAAAACTATCCCTAAGGTATTAACGACCTAAGTAACACTTTGAATGGGAGGGGATTGGAAAAAGGAGAAACTCCCATGAAGAGAAAAACAGAATAAAACAAAGGTTACAATTGTTTGTGAATATGGCAGTGAATTTAATCAAAAACAACCATGACAAATTCATAACTATCAAAAGCTACATTTTACTAAAAACAATCTGTCTTTAAAAATGTTTAATCATACAATATATACAACACATGCTGCTTTCCATATTGGACTTCACTATCCGTTCGAGTCCTAAAAGAGGAGAAAGATACCTGGTTAACAGTTTATAAATGATAAACCAAAACTTCACATGATATACATAA
This sequence comes from Aplodontia rufa, assembly GCA_004027875.1. Classification (NCBI taxonomy): domain Eukaryota; kingdom Metazoa; phylum Chordata; class Mammalia; order Rodentia; family Aplodontiidae; genus Aplodontia; species Aplodontia rufa. The sequence goes on from PVKS010004662.1 coordinate 37,357, forward strand.
GTTAAATTTCAAAACTAGCCCCTCTTCAGTAAATAGAGCTCAAGTTAATCCCCATTCTATATCTTAGATCTATTTACCTCTTTTCCTTCAAAATTTATTGGCAGAAAATATTAGAACAAAATAAGTTCAATTAATTGAAGTACACATTAAGTGGTTACATGCTCTCATCTTAATTCTCAAAAGCTAGGAAAAAATTTTAGTAATTACCTTATTTCAACATTCCACTATTTTCTAGATAGACTTCTGAATAAGGGAAGCAAGCTGAGATGAAGTGGCTTGCATGAGGTTTTAAAGGGCAGAGCCAACAGATTCTAGTTCTGCAGCTGTTTGTAGTACACAGCAGCCAAGTCATTACTAACATTTTTTTCTAGAAACATTCTCCTTCATTAAAATGATTATTTCATAGTATAATTCAGGTTTCAGAAATGCCCACTTACTAACATCATTCTAAGCTAACTCTCCTAATCCACCTTTCCTTCTTTGTACCTAAAAGTAAGCAAATCTAACGGACAGCGAACAACACTGAGGGGGTGAGATTCAGAATTTCTAACATCAATTTGTTACTGGGGAAAAAAGCCAAACCATGCTGTTTGTTTCCTGTAGCTGTAAATGTCAGCACCAAAGTAACCAGCCCAGAGAAGGGAGCAGCCTTGTCCTGCCTCTGCTTTCCCAGCAGCTACATAGTTCTAGGAACGGGGCACTAGAGAGAGGCAAACCCGTGCAGCTGTCCTAGAGCATGCTACCTTCAGCTGGCATCAAGCACTCAGCCTCTGCCGGTTCTGACCCGAAGCAATCACAGGCTCCGCAATCTCAAAAGTCTTCACGATCTCCTGGGAGGGAACACAGAAGGCTTAGGCAGCGGGCTCACAGCAAGCGAGCCGGAGTCAGAACCAGACGCAACACGCAGAGCCTTACCTCCCAGTCACGGTAGCTCAAAGCTATGATTCCTTGATTCCTAATTTGGGTGTTCTGGTCAATTCCGTCACTTTCTTCACTAACAGGTTCTGTTTGGAAGACAAGTTTTCAAAGGTTAACTCAGAACAGGTAATCTGAACAGCACCTGACGAATAACAGAAAGGAAGCCCTTACTGAAAAGACACTCAATATCATGCATCGTTGGGATTTCATGCAGTATTAAATTGTGTTAGTAGTGTTAACAGTAGCAAATAATCCCATCTGCTCCCTCTAGGAAAAAAATTCAAACCTTAGAAAACTTACACATATCTACGTTCCAACCAAACAGCTAAGCCCTGGTGAGTCCAGAATGAAATTAAGAACATTTAAAGTAACAAGCGCAATGAAAAGTACTTCATTCTCTAACAGAGATCTTAGAAGGATGTGAGTAATGGAAAATGTAAAATTATTCAACTAAGAATGAAAGAGTCATTGAAACTTAGGGGGAAAGGAGCTGGCCCTGCAGAAAAGTGGCCGAAAAAAGGAAGCTACAAAAATACCACTTCCAAACTTTCTAAATTAAGGGAAGCTATATTAATTTTGTTAATCTTTACAGATGTTAAATTCATGACATAGATGAATCCAACAAAGTTTTTTTTATTTTGTGTGTGAGAGAGAGAGAGAGAGTGTGAGTGTGTGTGTGTGTGTGTGTGTGTTTTAAAGAGTGAGAGAAAGTCAATTTTTATTTATTTTTTTAATCTGGTTTTTGTTTTTCCGACAGTTGTGTATGTGATGCTGGGGTTCAAACCCAGGTCCTCACGAATGCCAGGCAAGTGCTCTATCACTGAGCCACCTCTCCAGCCCTGCCTGAATCCAGCAGTTTTAAACCTATGGCCATGTTTGTTTTCCAGTTAGCTGGGCAGTGTACAATATGGCAAAAATTTGCTGTGTACATGAAAATTCATTTGCACTTCATAAAATACATTTCACAACTCTAACAGCAAATACATTTTCTCTAAAACTAATTTTTCCAAACATATAATCATTTACCTATGATTGGCAGTCGGTCCTGGTCAAGTCTTATTCTTGCAAAACCATCCTGAAACAAAATCATGATTGTAGGAAAAGACTACAATTTAGATTCAACCCTGTAACCACTGGATGAAAAAAATTATTCAATTAGAAAGCTCTATCTCAGAAAATCAAAATATACACTAACAATTAATTTTATTTATTTTTTCATTAGGCCTTTGTTTCTCTAACAGTTATGTATGTGGTGCTGGGGTTCGAACCCAGGTCCTTGGGCATGCCAATCAAGCGCTCCAACCACTGAGCCACTGCTCCAGCCCTAGCACTCAGGTTTCTAATCAGCTCTTTTACCAGACATACCTCCACAATGAGAATCTCTTAAGGAAAACTCTGTCTTGCCAATTTATGCATATTTTACCATGCATATTCCTTATTTTATCATGCATGTTTCTGCCATTGAGACCACTGGCAAAATATGCCTTCCTTACTTCTGAGAAAATGTTGGTCAACACGAACTTTGGTCTAAAGTTAAAATCAAATTCATCTTCTATGTGTAGCAGTACAACCTAAACTATGAGACAGTCTAAAGCAAACATCCATAATCGACCTATTATGAAAAACTTCAGACTTCCCCTATTATCCTTTACCCATATTCACCAATTATCAAAACTTCTATCACATTTACTTTATCACTATCTCTATTATATTTTAGTATTATGTATGAATGATTTGAGAATGATACATAGCCAGCCCCCTTTCCCAAATTCTTCAGTGCGTATTTCTGAGCAAGGTTATTCTCTTATAAGACATATCAATTAAACTCAGGAAATTTACCACACCTTTATCTAATCCATAATTCCATATCCGAACTTGGACAATTTTTTCTCTAAACTCAGGTCAAGAACCTCTTATCCAAAATGCTTGGAACCAGAAGTGTTTCAGATTGGGGGGGGGAGATTGGAATATTTGCATATTATAATTAACTATCTTGGGGCCAGGACCCAAGCCTAGCCATGAGATTCACTTGTGTTTCATATATACCTTATACACATATCCTGAAGGTAACTTTGTACAATACTTTCAGCATGCCTGCTTTTTAACTACAACACATCACATGGGGTCCATCATGGAATTTTCCACCTGTGACATCATGTCAGCACTCAAAATTTTTCTTATTTTACAACGTTCTGAATTTTGAATTTTCAGATTGACACTCAACCTGTAATTTCTAAAATGTAAAAGCAAACACGCACATTTTCACTAGTTTGTTCTACCTAATATACCAGTTTCTGTTTTCTACAACAGCCTGAGCTATGCACACCATACAGATGCTTGTACAAACTCCCATCTGCAGCTTTTATTACGTCTCCTCCCCACCCAATACTGAGAAATAAACCCAGAGGTGCCCTACCACTCAGGTGCATCCCTAGCCTTCTTCATTTTTTCTTTTCAGACAGATTGCCCAGGTTGACCTCAAACTTGTGATCCTCCTGCCTCAGTAGCTGGGATTACAGCTGTGCACCATAGTGCCCAGCTTACCTATCCTTTTAAAAGCATATGCTTGGGGCTGGAGCGGTGGCTCAGTGGTTTTGGCGCTTGCCTGGCAAGCACGAGGACCCAGGTTCAAACCCCAGCACCACGTACACAACTAAGTGTTGGAGCAACGAAGGCCATGTGGAAAACTAAATAAAGTTGTTTCTCTCTTTCTCTGTCTCACTGTCCCTCTCTCTTTAAAAAAAAATAAAAATAAAAATAAAAGCATATGCTTTACAAGCATATAAAAGCAATTAAAGAAAATCTTAACTCTTACCCGTATAATGAAGGAAACATGAAAGATGTTTTCCACTGTCCGCGGAAAAGAATGTGGATCAATCACGAAGTCAAAAAAGGACATTGGAGTATCAGCTATAGGAGAAAGGAAAAATGATTTTTGCTTACCAACAAGACATATTCTTTCAACTGTTAGCCAGAGGCAAAGGAAGGAGCACTCCTGCTATGGGAGTACAAATCAACACACTCTTAGGCGGTCAGTTTGGCATATGTATTAAAAACATGTATGCCCACTGACCTGGCAACCCTCCCCTAAGAAAGCCATCTACAGAAATAGTAGCACAAGTGCACAGTTACATACAAGATTTTTCACTCCAGCAGTTTATACAATAATAAGTGTAGGGGCTGGTGCGGTGGCTCGTCAGTTAAGGCGTTTGCCTGCCATGCGCGAATACGCGAGCTCAAACCCCAGCACCACGTACACAATAAAGTGTCTGAGGAATGAAAGTCACATGAAAAACTAAATAAAAATTGCTTCTCTTTTTCTCTCTCTCTCACTGTCCCCTCTTTAAAAAAATAAAATAAAAAAATAAAAAAAAGTGTAATAAGAACTTATCCATTAATAGAACTCTATTAATAGTTATAACACAACCATATAGTGGGAATCACTAAAAAAGAATCACTAAAAATAATTGATACTATATGTATCAGCACAGAATAATGTTCTCATGGAAAAGTCAGATTGCAGAGGAATGTGTATATCACGATTAGCTTTGAAAAAACAAAAACTACACGCATATTTCTATGGCTGACGTAAACAGAAAATAACGTGGAAGTGCGCACATCAGGCTTTCCCAACGACGAGCTCTGGAAAGTGAGGAGACAGCACTGGAGCTCTATCTTTCACAATTCTCACTTATATGGCACTTTTGTAACAGAAAAATTACCTATTCACCTTTTTTTGTTTTTGATGGTACTGGGGATTGAACACAAAGGCATACTACCCCTGAGCCATATTCCCTGCCCTTTTAATTTTGAGACAGGATCTTACTAAGTTGCTAAGGGTGACCTTGAACTTGGGATCCTCCTGCCTGAGCCTCCCAAGCTGCTGGGATTACAAGCATGTACCACCATGCCTGGCAAAATACACCCCCCCTTTTTTTTCAGTAGTGGGAATTGAACCCAGGGGTGCTTTACCACTGAGCCACATCTCTAGTTCTCTTTTATTTCTATTATTTTGAGAAAGGGTCTCACTAAGTCACCAAGGCTGATCTCAAATCTGTGATCCTCCTGCTTTGGCCTCCTCAGTCAATAGGGTTATAGGCATGCCCCACCACACCCAGCCAAAATACCCCATCTTTTAAAGATAAAAATGAACAGTTAGGGGGCCGAGCGGTGGCTCAGTGGTTTCGGCGCTTGCCAGACAAGCACGAGTACCCAGGTTCAAACCCCAGCACCACATACACAAGTAAGTGTTGGAGCAACTAAGGCCATGTGAAAAACTGAATAAAGTTGTTTCTCTCTTTCTCTGTCTCTCTCACTGTCCCTCTCTCTTTAAAAAAAAAAAAAAAATCTTAAAAAAAAAAAAAATGAACAGTTAGCTGGGCACAATGGCACATGCCTGTTATTCCAGCACCCTGGGAGGCTGAGGCAGGATTCCAAGTTCAAAGTCAGCCTCATCAAGGTAAAGTGGCCCTATGTAACTCAGTGAGACTCTGTCTCAAATAAAATAGAAAATTAAAAAAAGGGCTGGGGATGAGGCTTAGTGGTTAAATGCCACTGGTTCAATCCCTGGTATCAAAAAAAAAAAAAAAAAAAGACTTCAACATTCTTGCATAGGGTTTCTAAAAGGAAGAAATACATGTGGCAAGAAAGAATCAAAATGATTCAAATATTATATTCAACTGAAAATGCCTTTTAAAAATAACCTGTTGAAAGTGACAAGCCTGATAAATACAAGTGGTTCCATTTTTCATCTGGGGTCATACTTACGATCCTCTCGAAAATATGTCTGCAATAGTCCCAAGATTCTTTCTACTTCTTTTTCTGTTGCTTCTTGATGAGATTCTTCCATTCTTTTCAACTGGGGGGAAAAAAAAGGCATTACCAAGTTCACTGACCTCCTCGCTTGCCAGTTAACAATCTTCTCTTCTCTTGTACACCCAAGCTCTTTAAAAAATGTTTTTTTCTTGAACATTACCACCACCTTTTACTCCTGTCTTAACTTGTCTAGTTAAAATTTTTTTTCTAGTTTTAGTAAGATTTTTGAATTAATTTCTGAGTAGAATAACGTTACAAAATCAACAATTTTCAGGTTGAACATAAAAACCAGCAAAACACAAACATGACAGTTTTGAACAGTAGTTCTCAATGGGAAGCAATTTTGTCCCCCAGCTATTCTTGGATATCATAATGGGGCTGGGGGTGCTATTGGCATCTAGTAGGTAGAGCCAGGGATGCTGCAAAACATCCCATGAGGCCCAGGACAGTCCCCACAACAGGGAATTTTCCAGCTTAAATGTTGGTAGCACTGAGGCTGAGAAACCCTGGTTTGGGAAAACTGAAGAAAACCATAGAAATTAGTTCAAAGCAAAGTAGCTGATCCATTAAAATGGCCAGAAACTTAAAACAAATGATCATTTAAACGCAGAAGCTGACTCTAGTCCCTAGAGCTTAGAAAACATGGCCTATTGCAGGCACATTATCTTGAGGACTATTTTAACTTTAGGTGGTGATAAAAACAACATTTGAGGGGCTGGAGTGCTGGCTCAATGGTTACAGCGCTTGCCTGGCATGAGCGAGGACACGGGTTCAAACCCCAGCACCATATATACAACAAAATGTTGGAGCAATGAAGGCCACATGAAAAACTAAATAAAATTGATTCTCTCAGGGGCTGGAGCGGTGGCTCAACGGTTTCGGCACTTGCCTGGCAAGCACGAGGACCGGGTTCAAACCCCAGCACCACGTACACAACTAAGTGTTAGAGCAACTAAAGCCATGTGAAAAACTAAATAAAGTTGTTTCTCTCTTTCTCTCTCTCACTGTCCCTCTCTCTTTAAAAAAAAAAAAAAAAATTCTCTCACTGTCCCACACTCTCTTAAAGAAAAAACAACATTTGAAAAGACAAACCTGAGCAGGCATTGCTCTCTGCTCTTCTATCATATGAGGTTTTCTTGGACGATCGATCCGTGGCTTTGGCATGGGGAGCTCTCCTTGTATTGAACCCAACCTAATGAAAAATATGCTTTCATGTCTTTTTCTGTTTGTTTTTTAAACAAACTAATTTCCTAACTAAACGCAGTCAATGTGGCATAATCAGATTCAGACCAGGCATCAGTGATGTATGAGCTGACGAGAGACCAGGACTCTGGGGAAGGCTGTGACATCCTTTCTGCTCCCTAGGAGCCACACGCCTCCTCAAGCACCTGCATGCTCTCAACAGGAGGCCAGTAAGCCAACTCCTGAGACCACGGGAAGGCAGGCAAGAGCCCTCCAGCAGGGTCACGAGGCTGATCTAGTGGCAGGGCAGTTTCATAGCCTGGGACTACAGAACACACCCGTTAGGAAAAAAGGTCAGGAAAGGCCATGGGGAAAGTTTGCTTTGGGGCTCTCTCCAACCCACAAAATGCCTAATGTGGACTGCAGCTACAGCAACACGTGTATCGTAGAGATCCAGTCCCAAGAACACAGACCCGTGTGCTCGCTGTGCCTGCAGAGACGAAAGCACGCACTCGGGTCCACTTCAGCACAAGCGGCAGAGCCCAGCGCTGCTGCAGAATGATCCACAGATACCCTAAGGACGTCGGTGTGGAGATTTCCACCCAAACACAGGAGTGATCTGCTGGGCAATCTGACCCTGCCCTGGTAGCCACTGGAGGAGTGACTGGACCTGTGGGGTAAGTGGACCTTACTAGGTGGAAAAGATGGGGGAAAGGGCATCAGAGGCCCAGGGAGCAGAAAGTGCAAGGGCAGAGGGGTGAGCTCTTCTTGGTGGCTGGAAGCTGGGCTGGTTGAAGGGGTCACACTTATGGCTTCATCTTTAGGCACTAGAACTTATGACAGCTTGGCACTCAACAGCAAAAATCAAAGATCTGGAATTTATCCTACAATGAAGTGTGGTCTCTATCCTACAACAGACAACGGTTATGGGCACCTGAGTCCTCAATACTTGCTACAAACACATGCCTGGCCCCGGACCATGACCAACTACAATCTATCTCCAAAGCCTTCTGACAAACACTCCCAGTCGCAGGAGGTTTCAAGGAAAAGCAGAGAAGACAAATGTCTAGGAGCTACCTCACTTAAGGACTGAGATGACTCGGAAGGTTACTCTGGAGAAAGCACCTACAGGGAACAGGACCCATTGGGCTTAAGGGCTGTTTTATAAAAGAACCAGCAAGAACTGTTCTTGGTTTCTCCATAGGTTGGTGCTACAAGTTAAGACAGAAGCCAATTTCACTTCAATTTAAAAAAAAATTTTAAAAATTTTTTCTTAGAGTTGTATTCAAAACATGAACTGGCCAAGTTTATACAACAGTGACTCAAGCATTCTCCAAATGTAGGTCGGTGACTCGATAGTGGTCCTTGACACATACTGCTAGGTCCGAGAATGCCCTTGGTAAACCCAGAAAGCAGCAGTGAGAGAATCGCTCATCCTCCCACATAAGGATTTCAAAGAGGATAAAATGAACCAACTATGCTACACACCCAAAGTCCCCTGAGCTAGACAGCAAACACACAGGAGAGCACCTTGGCGAGGAGATTCTGCCCTGTGGCCTTTCCTGGCAAAGCGGGATGAGAGACCCTTAAGGTTCCTTCTCTAACAAGAGTTTATGGACTTTGAAAGCAAAGTTTAGAAAGTCTCCAAACAATGGCCTCATGACAGTCATCTCTGCAATACCAAATAATCTTTGTCCCTACAATAAAAAACAATTTAAGGTATGGCTGGTCTGTTGGATTTTTAAAATAATCTTACAGAAAGTGGAATGTATGGGTTTTATTAAAGGTGTTTTCTGCTGTTTTGCCTGATATTTTCCAGGAGTCATAGACTATGAATTCAAAATCAGAACTATCTTCATCACGGATGAGTTCTTCAGCTTCTAGCGGATTTACACCCATATGTGTCAGCTACAAAAACGAAGGAAAACAAAAAGCCCCAGTTAAGCCACAAGCGGTCATTTACCACATCCAGTATCTAGCACAACTCTAAGACGCACAGGCAGAGCCTGTCTTCACTGTCTTAACATGCTGGCTCAACTCCCTATTACATATCAATCTTATACATAAATTCTACTCAAGGTTCCACTTTTTGGCAGAAAATATCCCTCACTGTACTTAGAACCTCTGGGTGAGAAAGTGAGATGATGTAGACCAACAGTTCTCCACCACAATGATTCTGGCAACACCAAAATATTTTTGGTGGTCATAGCTGATGTGCTATTGGGTCTATTGGGGAGAAGACAGCTGCTCAGCATCACAGCGCCTGGTATAGGCTCCAAAACAAAGAGTTACCCAGCCCAAAACACCAATAGCGCCAAGCTGAGAAGCTCTACTGCAGCCCACAGGCAGGCTGAGAGGCTCTAGGAGTCTAGAACTATGCCCCCGGGGAGCCTCGCATCACAGGGGGCTATCAGGAAAGTGGGACTCGCATAAAAATATAAAATCACATCCCAAATCAAAACAAAGCAGGGGGTTTAACATTTAGCCAACTTCCTAGAAGTCTACTCAGCGAGTGCCTCGATAAGCTCGATAAGCTCGGCAGTAGCGACAGAACTGCTCATGTTCCTGGGAAGAGTTGGCAGAAAGCAGAGAACTGTCTCATCTGAAAAATGTATTGTACTGAGTTTACTTCTATGAAAGAATACCTTTATTGCATTATGCTGTAAAATGTCCAGGCATTATTAAATTAAAACGGTAATATCACATGTAAACAATAATCACAAAGCCCTCAAGGAGCTTAATCTTGTTAAAGGCAACCAAACGTTCAAGCAAAGAAAGACTACAAGGGCAGAGCCCAGTGGTAAGGGCAGCCCCCTTCCATTCACCGGGAGGGTGTTGCACTCTTGTCTGGTCAGATCTGCAGCCCTTGTCCTTACAGCGTCTGTGTTTGGTGTTGTACTTGGGCGTTCCCCAAACCAGTCTAGACAACCATGAAGTTAAGCTTTCAGATTTACTGCGTCACGGTGCCTCGATTAATTCTGACATGCTATTTAAAGTAGAGCTTCATCTGATATTTTCAAAAGTAAATTTAAAAACACCCAACATATGGTCACTTTATTCAATTCTCCATTAGTGTGCTTTTTCCTAAAACATTAATGCTTCAAATATACAAAGTTTTAAAATTTTTTTTAAAATTTTTAAAACACCACCACATTGGAAATGTCTGCCTCTTGCCTTTATAAAACAGTCAGTTTATCTGGTCAGAACTCACAGTACTAAGTCATTCTAATAACCATAATAATATGGTAAACATAAACACCCAATCAGAAATCTTATGTGTACTCATGTGCATCTCTCTGTGCTGGCAGACTGGCTCAGAATAGAATAAAACAAAACGATAGAGCGAGATACAAAGTCAATCTCAGCGTACCTTTTTTTTTTGGCAAATCCATGAAAAAAAGTTTTAAAATTTCAGATAACAACTATTCAAAATTGTTAAGAGGCAAAGAAAAATGAATAAAACCAAACAAACAAACAAAAAAAACCACAGCAATTATATTTGTATGATACCAAAATATTCTCAAAGATAGACCAAAAGATGCCTCTTCACCAGGACTAACCTCTCCAACTGAGCTCTACCCCTGAGGCGAGGGCTGTAGCCCAGCCCAGGGCAAAAAGGTTAGAGAATGATCTAGAACAAACTAGGAAGTGACTGGGGAAGTGGCTCTGTATAAATAGCACAGCACCCAGAGGTTTAGAACATTTAGGAGGTTTTCACACTGTTCTAAGTGCCCACCCCAAATTCCACCACATAGCTACACTTTCATCTGTTTAATTAGGATCTCTTTAGAGGAATCTGAGACCAGAAAAAGAAAAAAGGGAAAATGAAGTGAAAACCATTTGCAGACTAACACAAGCAAAATAGATAATTATACAACATGACCAACAAACACACTGAGATCCTCTAACTTTGAACTTACTAGAGTTTCAACGTATCTTAACATGTCAAACGAGCTCAGATCAGAGCGCAGCTGCTTGGCTTTCTCTTTGCCCAAATCTGAAGCCAGGACAAGAAACTGGGCATCTAGGACTGCTTCTCTTGCTCGGGACACTATTGGGAAAAAAAGGAAAACATACACATTACCCACAGATATCTCCCCACAAATTTCCAACTACTCACTAGGATCTCCCATGGGGGGGGGCAACAAAAAACAAAACAACAGAAAAACCCTCAATAAATGGATCCATCTTCTAAAAGTGGCTCCCCTACCTACCTTACCAGAATCTCAATCCAAATTGACCAGACCTCCTGAAAGTCAGCTTTCTACCTAATTCTCCTATTCCAGGTAACTGAACTGCAGTCTCTTACCATGTCCAGCTTAACAAAAATCTCTATCATGTCTAACGCTTGCTTTTCCCTTTGACTCAAATAACCCCTTCTAATCTCTACTCTCACCAGTGCTGGTATAAGTCCAGTCCAGTGTCCACTCCACGTAGTAGAGACACGGAGTTTGGAGAGATGAAACAGCAGGCTATGGGGCTGGGCTTAACAGACCCTATGGGTAAGAGTGTGAAAAAGCAGTTTGGGAACACCTGCAGAAGACTCTAAAGGGAGCCAAGAAGAGATGATCCCCGCCCAGCTCAAATAAGAAACGCTTATGCCCGGCTTGTAACTCAAGCCCACTCTGTTTGAAGCACTGCTTTCCTGAACAATCCTCACAAAAACAGCAAAGACTTGGCTGGAGAACTTCTTGACTCCCAGTCTTCATTCTTATCCATCATTTCTGTTCTCAGGAAAAGCTTTTAATCAATTCAGGAAAGTTATTAGGAAGTGGCAATGTTAGTAATGGAGCGAAGCTGATGTTGGTTACTGGGAGACTTGGTCCTGGGCTCTGTGCTACATCTCCCTCACCCACCAGCCCCACGGTACACTGCAAGAAAAGCGCAAACGTCACGTCATGGGTGACTGCTGGGACTCTAACGATTTAAACAGAGACATAGCACCTATGAATGCAGAAAATCTAGAATTCCATCTCTAGGGCAACTCCTAGGGCCCAGCTGAGTGAATCATTTTGCCTTAAATTTTTGCTTCCAATACTGGAAATATCTGAGGAAGGAAATGACATATCAACAAAGAACTGATAATTATCAAGGGAGTAAATGAGTCTGGGATAGAAGCAAGGAGATTGCGGGGCCAGGCTGGGGAGGAGATGAAAAGCAAACGGTGGTGGAGGAGGGTCTGAGCCAAGCAAAAGAGGAATTTCTGGCTCCTGAGAGTTCTGACGAGACGTAGTAAATGTGCTAGACCAAGGGGTGCAGCGGTACCACAGTCAGAGCAAAAGCGCCTCAACTGGAGAGCACGTTGCCTGGAAGTGTTAGAAGGTGACACCAATGAAGCCACTAAGCCATCCCAGGAAATGAAGAACTTGAGGAACTGCAGTGTCAGGGCAAGGCCGGCTCCATCGGCCCTTACCACTGTATCTGTCTGCATGCCCTCTTTGTGTTCCAAAAGAACTGTAAGAGGGTCCTGGAGGGGACAGTGTCCTAGAACTGTCCCGCCATTGAACACAGACCACTGCTACCACAACCACTTTGTTTTTATTTCAAACTCAAGATTATTTTGTAAACCTCCCATAGTCCAGCTCAGTGCTCTAAGCTCCCCCTCCTCCTTGAAGGTCAACAGGTGCACTTGCCAACAGAGCCACCTCCACTGGGTTACAGGACCAAATGCTGCGGAGAGAAGACTGGGAAGGGAACAGGAAAAATCTGAAATAGGACATGTGAGGCTCAATTATTTAATTCAACAAATGTGGGAGGCGTGGGAGCTCTCAAGCTGGGAACCGGCAACAGAGTCAGGAGGGGAGGCACTCGTTAAACCGGACTGTGGGACCCAGCCCCAGAATTTCACAGGGGTCTCAGTGCAGGTGCTTAGCAAGGGCACAATGGAAGTAATATTGCTGCAATGACAAAAAAGGTTCCGAACCCAGCAAAGCACTATTGCAAATGTGGGAACTGTGTCATGTCAGTAATTTGGCTCTCATATAAAACTAAATGCTCAGAAAACAAACGTAACATACACACAATGAATTACCTCCATTAAACAGAGTGTTGGCCTCTTCAAGGACCTCTGTTAATTTGTCGCTGGCGTTGAGAATGTCCTCCCGGTTTTCTATTTAAGAAAACACAAACTTTGGGAAATGTGCTCATCGTTCACCAAGTAGTTGACAAAGTTATGCCACCTAAGGTGGTAAGGCCCAGCCCCGCCCTTGTTCCCCGGGTAATTACTCCAAACACCTTTATCTTTTTAACCAAAATGGCAGGGAAGGAGAAAGACGACTCCACGCTTTAAGCACCACGGGCTTTAATGGGAAACCCGGGCTCCCTCTAACCTTAACCCAGAGGGCTCGGCTCCTCTGCGGCCTCCTCCGGGGAGGAGGTTCTCAAACTTTGCACGCGACAGGGTCACCTGTACGGCCACGCCGCAGACGCGCGGGACCCAGTTTCAGATTCGGTGGGTCTGGGTGGGGTGGAGTCCTCGGGGGACGCGATCGCCGCGCAGCCCGGCAGCCCACGCGGAGATGGGCTCAACGCAACCAAGCGCAGAGGCGTCCGCGTCCTCTCCCCTGCGCCGGGGGAGTCAACGAGCGGCTCCGGCCTCCCGCGGCGCCAGCCCGCCCCGCCCCCGGAACCTGCCGCCCCCGCCAAGGTCGTGCGGCTGGCGACGAAACGGGCGTGGGCGCGCTTGGTAAACACGCGCCGAGGCCTGCCCGGCACCTGCCCGCGCCCCTCCCCGCCCGCGGGCGCCGGCGGGGACCTCGCCCTCGGCCCCAGCCCGCGCCGCCCCGCGGCGCCGCCTTACGTTGGACGGAGTTGATGAGCGCCCGGTACTGATGGCGGATCTGGCGGCACAGGCCGTGGTCGGTCTCCGCCTCCAAGCTGGCCGGGTCCACCATCTCGTCCCCGGAATCCGACGGCTCCGTATCCTCCAGGCTCGGGCGCTCCGGGGCCTCCCTGCGCTCCGGCGCAGCGCCGCGGCGGGACAACGGGGACCGCGAGCGGGAGCGAGAGCGGGTGCGGTCCCGGTGCGGGTCGCGGCCCCGGCCCCGGCCCTCGGACCGGCGGCCGCTGCTGTCCCCAGACATCGCGCCAATTCGCTGTGCAACTTCCGAACGGCGGAAGTTCGCGCCAGAAACTGAAACCCCGGCTCGGCGCGAGCGCCTGCTCCCGGCGGAACGCGGCTCCCGGGCCCGCGCGCGAGCGCACAGCGACACCTGTGGCCGGAGGCCGGCGACAGGGCCCGAGGCGGCCCGCGCGGGTCGGCACCTGCCAGGACCGCTGGGTGCCTGGGCGGGGCTTCGTGTTCCCTCGGCATTGGTGTCACGCGAACCCCGCTTACTCCATTCTGCCAGGTCCCGGCAATCTCGGCGTTCCGAGCCCCCGTGCCCACGCCACTAGACCTGCCATCTTCCCAGGGTCCCTCTGGCTCCCCAGGACGCAGCTGCAGTCTGGCAGCCGCGTGGGCACGCAGCTCAGGTTGGCGGAGCGAATCCCGCAGTGCAGCGGAGCAGGACGAGCGGGAACAAGAAGAGTGGTCGGCTGCTTGCTCAGCGCTTGTGACACAGCCCTGGGAAGCGGGGGCGGGGCGGTGAACTGTGCAGCGGGCAGTACCACCCTGTGGGCATACAAGAGCACAAAAATTAACAGGACTCCTTGACGTTCTCAGCGTAGACTGTAAACCACATGACAGTATGTCCACAGCTGAGTCTCAGACTAGACAATGCTAAAAATACCTCGTACAGGGCCCAGGAAAGATGGAATTATATTCAGCAAGGTTCCGGAGATGTAAACATCGTTCCATGTATTTGGATTGTGTTGCAAAAGCGCGTTCCCTTCCGTGGTAAGAACACATTTTTGAACGAATACTATTAAAAACTGTATGACTCCCCAAACCCACAAAAATGTGTGTTGTGCATCACATGTGCACAACTTGAGATGGCACTACTCTTCGTTGCCCAACAGCTGATAGGTCACCCTACCCCGGCCTCTTGATGGGTGTCGCAGGTTGCCCCAAATAGACAGTGGTCTCCTTTTCCTTTCCCAGGGCCTGGTCTAGGGATGGGCATGTGATGGGGTCCTGGCTGGTGAGATGTGAGAGGGTTTCCCATGGGGATGAAATACAAACCCTCACTCCTTCTTTAAAATGCTCACCCAAGAACATGCTGCATGCGTGTTTGTGGCCATCTACTCAGGAAGTGACAAGCCTGAGGAAAGACCAGAAGTCTGAGGTCAGTGGGCAGGAGGTACCGCCTACCTCCATACTCCTCCTTAAGTAAACTACAAATATCCTGTTTAAGCCGCTTCTAACTTTCACCTGCAGCTCCTGCACCTGCACCGACTGAAACAAATACTTAGCATCCTGCCAGTGGAAAGTCATCCCAACAAAGCCATCTGCAACATTTTTATTCAATTCAACAAGCTGTTGTTGTTGTTGTTGAAGGACTGGGAATTGAATCCAGGCCCTCAAACCTGCTAACAAGCTTTGACCTATACTGATGGGCAAGACAAACTACACAGCACAGCAGGTCACAAAGATGGCTCAGATGGCCTTTGCCTTCTAGGTATATCACCAGGGGATAGGCATGAAATCGATCCTAAAATTCATATGGAAAGGCCAAGAACCCAAACTCATCAAAGCAATCTTGAATATGGACAAAATTGGAAGGACTGACACTTATCCGTATTAAACCTACTAGAAAACTAGTAATCAAAACTGTGGTGCTAGCGTAAGGATAGACGTATAAATCAATAGAATAAAATTGAAAATCTATAAATTGGTTCATTGATTTTGAACAAATGTGCCAAGACAATTCAATAAAGAATAGCCTTTTCAGTACACAGTGGGGGGCAATTGGATATCCACACACAAAAGAATGAAGTTGGACCTTTCCCTCATACCATATGCAAAAATTAAAATGGGCTGTAGATTAATATAAGAGCTAATGTAGCAGTGCCCTCTTGACCAAAGGGGATACAGTCCAAGACCCCTAGTGGATGCCTGAAACCATGGCAAGAACCTAACCCTATATATACTTATTTTTTTCATATGCATACACACAAATTTAGTGTCTTTTCCATCTTCACTAAGCACTGCAGTCACAATTTTTGCAGTTTGTGATGTGACCACAAAATTAGTGTGAATTTCTTTTCACAATTTCATGGAGAAAGTATTTGTTCTTATCACAGATATTTACAACTTCAGCATGATTGTTTTTCTCTTATTAAGTCAAGAGCTTTTATCTTCTCACTTTGAGAAAGCACTTTACATCTTCTCTTTGGAATGTCCCAATTGGCAGCATCACTGTCCTTGTGTGTTGGGGTCCTAATACAGAAAAATGAGGGTTACTTAAACATGAGCACTGGGCTCCTATGACAGTGGATCTGATAAGTGCGGTGGCTACTCCGTAACCGATGGGCAGGTGGTGTGTACAGAGTGGATTTTCTGGGCTGAGTGATAATTCACAAGGCAGGCAGCTATTCGGAATGATGTGCAATTTCAGACTTGTGAATTGGGGCTGGGGGAGTATGTAGTTCAGTGGTAGAGCACTTGCTGAGCACGCATAAGGCCCTGCCTTCCACCCCCGGCACCACAAGAAATTCAAAAGCTTATGAGCTATTTACTTCTGTATTTTGCATTTCATATTTTCAGACTATGGTTGATGGTAGCTAAAACAGAAGAAAAAGAAACAGCATAAGGCGAGACTACTGTACTATAAAAATTTTTAGAAGAAATCATAGGTGTAAATCTTTATGAAATTGGATAAGCTAATAGTTTTTTTTTTAATAAAGAGGGACAGTGAGAGAGACAGAAAAAGAGAGAAACAACTTTATTTAGGTTTTCACATGGTCTTAGTTGCTCCAACACTTAGTTGTGTACGTGGTGCTGGGGTTTGAAGCCGGATTCTCGTGCTTGCCAGGCAAGTGCCGAAACCACTGAGCCACCGCTCCAGCCCAAGCTAATAGTTTTTTACACCAGAAGCACTAGCAACTGAAAAATAAAGAAAACTGGAGACCAAGTTTGCGGTAGTTTATTACAGTGGTCATGGGAAACAGGTGCCCCGGATGAGCAACAGGGGAAAAGATTACCACCCCTGGGCCTGAAGTTCCAAAGAGAAAATGCAGTGTTAGCAGAGGCCATTGCAGGCTAAAGCCATGGAAAAGGGCCCATCAGATAGAAGCTGTGGTCCCAAAGGAAAGCATCCATGCCAGGACCACCCTACTAAGCAACGAGGAAGTAGGGACAGATCTCGTTTCCCCCCTACTCCTCCCCTGCTTTTGCCTTCCACTGACGGAAGCCAATGGAATGCCAGAGAAGAGAACCTGCAGGATACAGGCCATGA
This sequence comes from Aplodontia rufa, assembly GCA_004027875.1. NCBI lineage: Eukaryota > Metazoa > Chordata > Mammalia > Rodentia > Aplodontiidae > Aplodontia > Aplodontia rufa. The sequence goes on from PVKS010004662.1 coordinate 54,609, forward strand.
GTCGGTCCCTGGGAGAGCAGGGCAAGAAGATTGAGAGAGCTTTGAGGTAGGAGTGGGGACACATGGAAAATAACCACCGCTGTGGGCTTTAGGGCCTATTTAGCTAAGTGTAATAGAAATCCCACTACTTGCATTAGCCAAAATACTTATAATTTTTCTTGTGAAACCACAAGTCTGAAAGTAGGCAGGCCAGTATTGGCACATTGGCTTAGTCGCCTCAACCCAGAAGCAGCACATGTCCCTACTTTGAAAGATATGGCTACACAGCCCCCCCCCCCAAGCAATGGAGCCCCGGAGACATTCTCTCTTTATGTTTCCCCACCCCTTCTTTCCTGGGGGACTTTCCTACTTTCCACTGCAGAGACAAAGGAATTTCCAGATTCTTCTTCCCTGCACAGCTTTCCTTGTACCTGGGGCATGGAAAGAGTGCACCTGCTAAGTATTTGTGACCCTTATCATGAACTATATGTCCTCAAAACTGCTGTAGGCCAGTGCTTCTCAAATTTTAACGTGTGATCGCATCACCTGGGGATTCTGTGAACTTGGTTTCTTCTTTTTTTTTTTCTTTTCTTTTTTCAGGGCTGAGGACCGAACTCCAAGCGCTCTGCCACTGAGCTAAATCCCCAACCCCCCGATTCTGTGAATTTGGGAAGGGAGGGGTAATAGTGCCTGAGAAATGGCTGTGTCTGTCCCAAGCAAGCCATAAGTCTTAAGGGGCACATGTTTCTCAACAATCTGGACTTCTGACTCTTCACCATGTTTAGTTATAATGCAGTCTAGTCAAGTAATAGGAGAGTACTAGTATCACCACTTAGAAAAAAATTTACCTTGAAATAATTTCAAATTTATAGAAGTTGCAGGAAGAATACAGAGAGGTCCAGTAACCCAGTGTGAGGGGCTCATGATACCCTCCTCCTCTCTTGATTCCCATCATCGTCCTTCGTCATGTGGGATCAAGCTGTCCATGTGATGCCACTGTTCTTCGCTCTGTGTTCCTCCAAAACAAGGGCTGCTTCCTCCACAACTACCAAACAGCCAACCCCATCAGTAAACCCACACCATTCAGGTCTACCATCTAGTCCACAGGTCTCATCAAAGGTCCACAGCTGTACCAACAAAGCCCTAACATTTCTGGCCAGAAATCCCCTCCCAGATCACATGTTCTGTTGGGGTCTGACCTTCACTCCATTTCATCAGCTGCCCTAGAGTGATCTTGTTACTATTTGTATAAGTTCCTTCTGGAGGGGCTGCTAGGTCGTGCTTTGTTAAGCTTGCTAATTTTGATACAAATAAGATCAGGGAGGGTTGGAATGTGCTAATCACAGATGTTCCTAAATTGTTTTTCAGTACTTGAAATCTGAGTAACCCCCGGCAACTCCCTTAGAAGGATTACTATTGGTTCCTTGGCTGTCTCCCCTCTCTATAAAAACCAGTGTGACTTGGTAATAAACGGATTCTGAGCTGCCATCCGCTATCTGTGGCTGACTCGTTTCCCTGGCAGAGAGGGAAGGCATTTCCAGTGAGGGGGGATCCGGATTTCGGCCGAAAATATTTCACTCTCATGATCGGCTCCCAGGGGACGATCCAGCTGGTCCGGATTGTCCCGCCGGCCCTCAGGGATGCCTGAGGTAGCGACAATGATCACATGTTCCATAAAGCTTTCTCTCTCATCTCCTTCAGCCTGGGATATTTCCACAGTTTTTCTTGTCTTTTCATGAATTATGGTATTAGAGTAACCATGAAGAAAGCATTAGGAGGTTCTTCCTCAACCTGGCTCAGCCCGGTGCTTCATCATACCCAGACCTGGGCCATGCATGGCTGGCAGGAACACCACAGAAACCAAGCACCCAGTGCTTCACAGCAGGAGGTAACGATGTCTACCTGCCACATGTGGTGATGTGTATTTGATCAGCCGGTCATGACAATGTCTTCCAGGTTTCTCCACATAAAGCATTTATGTCCTCTTGTAATTTGTAAGTATTTTATGGGAAAATACTTCAGAGCTATGTTGGTATCTTCTATTTTTTTAAATTTTTACGTAACATCTATTAATAATTCCCACATGAATTACCTACCAAAATATTGATTGCTAAATAGTGTTTCTATGTCCATCATTCCTCAGGCATATATTAATTGACGTGTGTTACAAGTAAGAGCTTTCCCTAGTTACTTAGTCATTCATTTGATTATTCATTCATTCATTCAATTTGTTACTGTCTTTATGTACTCTGATGCCTAAGTTGTCCCAGACTTGGTCAATGGGAGCCTCTTCCAAGTGTCTGCTCCTTCCTTTTAACATGGTCTTCCTTGTTTGAGCCCTTCCTTACTTTTCAGTACAACATGCATATGTGTGCTTTCCTTGCCTGGCTTTGGATCAGTCATTTTTCCAAGAATGCCGGTTGCTTTGAGAGGAGAGTGGATTTTGAAACCAAGATCAGGTGCACGGTGTGTTGCTTAATTCCGGGGTATCATTGCTTCTAGACCCTCCCAGGAAACAGATGGGAAAACATGTACAGACATACTCACACACATATAAACACACGTGCTTAATTTTTATTTCTGTAGTGATAGATGACTTTAAAACACAAGTTCACTCCAATGCCTCTAATTCAAATCCAGCACTCTTGGGGGTCTTTTCCTCTCTGTGATGGCTAATTTTATTGTCAGTAAATGTATTTACGGTGAGTTTTATTGAAGGATCTACTTGACTGGGTCAAGGGAAACCCAGAAAGTCAGTGACAACAATATTTCTGGGTGTCTTAAGATGTTTCTAGGGGCTGGAGCGGTGGCTTGGTGGTTATGGTGCTTGCCTGGCATGCACAAGTACATGTTTTCAAACCCCAGCAACCCATGTACACAGCTAAGTGTCAGAGCAACTAAAGCCATGTGAAAAACTCAATAAAAAATTGATTCTGTCTCTGTCTCTCTCTCACTGTCCTTCTCTCTTAAAAAAAAAAAAAAGATGTTTCTAGACTAGCATTTAAAATAGTGAAGTGAATAAAGAAGATTTGTCTTCACCAAAAGGGGCAGCCTTCACTGAGGGCCTGCTCAAACAGGATGAGAAGGCAGAAAAAAACGGGGGGAGAAGGGAGAATCTCCTCTCTCTCTCTCTCTCTCTCCTTGCGCTCTCTCACTGGGGATTGAACCCCGGGGCACTTTACCCCTGAGCCCCATCCTCAGCCCATTTCATTTTTTATTTTGAGACAGGCTTTTGCTAAGTTGCTCAGGGCCTCACTAAATTGCCAAGGCTGGCTTTGAACTTGGGATCCTCCTGTCTCAGCCTTGGAGCCGCTGGGATTACAGGCCTGGGCCAGCATGCCCTGGGAATCTTTTTCCTGTTAAGCTGGGACATCTTTCTTCTGCTTTCAGACATTGAACTCTTGATGCCTGGCCTTACACCAGAACTGCTCCTTCCCCCAGCACCCAGTTCTCAGGCCTCTACCTTGAACTGGTGGTCACATCATCAGTTTCCCTGGCTTTTAGGGTTTCAGACTCAGACTGAATTCATTCTCCAGACCAAATATTGTGGTACTTCTCAGCCTGTCTGACTGATGGGCCAAGATGCATAGTAAGTTTACACACACACACACACACACACAGGTCGCTCATTGCTTCTGTTTCTCTGGAAAACCCTGACTAATACATTCTCTTTCCATATTTATAAATTCCTTTTCAACAGTGGGACGTCTGCTTTCCATCAGTGTGTGATGTATTTCCTCATTTGCCTAATCCTCTTGTGTGTAACCAATCTTCCCTGCGTGTTAGGCCCTGGGCTCTCACACTCAGCTACAATTTTGTTATCTTTTTTCAGAATGTCAACCAAGTTGGCAATAGCATTGTTAGTACCATTTCCTTTACGTCTGTACCATCCAACACACTGCAGCTAACACAATGAGGTACCAGCTGTGTGTGTGTGTGTGTGTGCACGCGCACACATGCATGCATGCACACACAAGCTAAGGGTCAAATCAGGGCCTCAAGCATGCTTGATGTGGTGGTTTAATCTGGAATGTCCCCCAAAGGTTGATGTGTTGAAGGCTTTGTCCCCAGTGCAGCAACATTCAGACCCTAACAGTGACTTTGTTTTGAACATAGCCCGAGCTGCCCTGCCACTGTGGCTTAATTTTAAAAGAACATGTTCCTTCCTCTTCCTCTTTCCTTCTTCCTCACTAATCTCTCCCCATCTCTAATCTCAGGGGAAACAGGATGACCTTTGTTCCCCATCCTAAGCAGAATTCTCAGTCCTGGAGCACAAAACCACAGGAGGAAGTAGTTCAGACTTGGGGGAGGAGAGCAGCAGATCTCAGAGATGGCTATCCAGCAAACTGACAAGTGGATGACAGCTCTAGACAGAGACCACATGGAGTGCAGCCCTTGAATCACCTCTGTGAAAAGCTCCGTTCCCCCTGCTGGGAAGAATCCCAGCCTCTGGACAGGAGTCCCCTGTGCTTCTCCTTTGCTAGCAAAGCAATAAACCTTTTTCGTTTTTCTCAAAACCGTGTCCTCATTATTGGACAAGGACCGAGCTTTTGGTGACAAGATGTGGGGCTTTGGGGAAGTGATCATATCGTGAGGGCTCTGTCTTCACTGCGGATGAATGTGTGGATAGAATCACCATTTGATGACATTATTTGGGAGGTGGTAGAGACCGTAGAAGTGGGACTTAGCTGGAGAAAGTGGGTCCCTGAGGGTGTGCCCTGGCCCCCTCTGTCCCTCTTCCTCCCACCCACCTGCCTTCCTGGCAGCCATGACATGAGCAGTCTTGCTCCAGCATGTCCTCAGCACCATGATCCCAGAATCAACGGAGCCATGTGATCATGATTGTCCTCTGAAACTGTGAGCCAAAACAAATCTCTCAGGTATTGTGTCACAGTGAGGGAAAGCTAACTACTCCCCAAATGCAGCTCAGGCTTCAACCTCTGAGCTGCATCCCAGCCCCAGTGGAATTTTTTTTTTTTAAAGGAGAGAGGAATAATGAGAAAGACAGAGAAAGAGAGAATCAATTTTATTTCATTTTTCATGTGGCTTTCGTCACTCCAACACTTTGTTGTGTACATAGTGCTGGGGTTTGAACTCCTGTCCCCGTGCATGCAAGGCAAGTGCTGTACCCACTGAGCCGCCACTCCAGCCCCCCCAGTGCAATTTTTAGCTATCACTAGTAATGGTATCCTGGTTCCCAGACTGGCTGATTCTTAAATCTGAAAATCAGTGAGGAATGCTTTTCTTACTGAGTTCCCGTGTGTGTTGTTTAATCAGGAAATAATAATCAATATGATTACTAAATTCGTTTTTGTTTTCATAATTTTGCTTCCTCCTGCACTTTTTGATTGCTTTCATTTCATTATTTAAAGAACTATATCATCAATTTTTCCAACCTCTTCCCCCAACCCACTGTTCTTCTACTGAAATCCTCTTTTTTTGTATGGGAGATCTTCAACTGGGGGCCACTCCTTGCCCGCTTCAATTTGGATGTCAGCCTCTTCTCTAGCTGCACAGTTGTCACCAGCGCATCCCTTTCCTGCCTTGCAGTTCAACTGAGTGCTTTCCAGGTTCCACATTGGTAACCTTGCTTCATTCACACCCCGGCATTGCTGAGATACTTTCTTAGAAGAAACCTAAAAAAGGCCAAGTATTAACCATACAATAAATGTACAGTAAATTCCACCTCTCCACTCGTTTGGTGATTTGAACAGATAGAAAATTTTGAGTAAAAATACAGGCATTTAAAGGCATTGTTCCATTGTCTCCTCAAAATGGCTCCAACATTCACACAACAGATATTCCAGGTACGCTTTAAGCCCTGGAGGTACTAAAAGAGAGGTACTATTGTCATGGAGAAAAGACAATAGACAAGAAGGGGAACCCAAGAAAATGTGAGTTGGTAATCATAAGTGCAGTGAAGAATTTAAATAAGGCTAAGTGGATAGATGCTCACAGGCAGTTGCTATTTTTGACGTGATGGGCAGGGACACCTTTTCTGCAGAGGTGACATTTGAGATGAGACTTGATCTGGAGAAGCAGTGAGTCACGCAAAGACACAGGGAGACCATATTCTAGTCAAAGCACCATGAAGAAACTCCAGGAAGTCCTCTGTGGTTGGAGCGTGGTGGAAAATGAATCTGGTTGTGATTCCCAGATTCCCACTATTTTGCCAACGTGGAAGAAACGCTTTCCTCAACCTCCTTAGGTGCAGTGGGTGGGGAGGCTGTGAATTAAACTGACGAGATTAACAGGGCAAAGGATATTCAGAGTGTATGAATCTTTAATTTTACACTCACTGGGACATCTTAGAAAGAAACGAATTGAAAAAAAAAGAAAAGTCAGAATACAGGGGTGTAAATTCAGGTGCAGGTGTTTATTGGGCTTTGCTGCTCCCGGGCCAAATTCACTGCCATAATGAGGGCGGGAAAGGGAAGTGATGTCCGGCAGGGGAACCGGCGCTGGCCCTGGGCTGGGCAGCTGGTTTTATAGGTTTAGGGAAATGAGAGAAGGGGGTTGGCCTTTCAGAGATTGGCTGGTGGATCCATCAATTCACTGGAGCTTGTCTGCCAGCCTCTTGATTGGCTATTCTTTTCACGAGCAAGCTACCTGACGCCCTGCCCCTTAGCCAGCCGCCATGGCCGTGTGTCTTGGCTGAAGCCAAGCCACCCAGCCACTTGGAATCGACCTAACATGAATACCCAAAAGAGGGCTGGGATTCAGAAGTTACCCACCATCCTTCCTGGGATTCGAGAAGTTACCCACCATCCTTCCTGGGATTCGAGAAGTTACCCACCATCCTTCCGGAGGAGAGCGATGAGGAGAAAGCCACTTATGTGGGAGCCAGTGAATTTCAGGAAAGAGAAGTGCACCTTGTGGGGCTGGTGGGGGAAATGGGGTGTGGGAAGTGTCTGTCTGGGTGCAGTGCTGACTTTAATCTCCTCTCCAGTGATGAGGCTCAGTCTTCATTGGCCAAAGTACCTGGGAGGGGTTATGACAACTGAGTTCTCTTTTTGGAGGCCCTGCTTTTAGGCAGATAAGGGGATTCAGAGAAAGTCACTCCCTGCTTTTGTTGCTTCTCAAATGCCTTCAGCTCAGAACCTTCCTTATGTCACTGGTACATTCTGGACTCCTTCAGCAAAGTGACCTGTTCTGATTTGTTTTCTGGAAATACTTAGGAGAAGTAGTGGGTTGAAGGTGGACAGGAATTATTTGGTGCTTTTCCTAACAAGGTGTGGTGTCTATGCTTCCTCCCTTCTCATCCAGGTTCTGGGACCAATGACAGAGGAAATGTCACTGTGCCCATGTGTAGACCAGAAGAGGTTGCCAGCTTCTGCTCTCTATCTGTGAAATACCCTGGGAATCCATCACCATGTAGTATAAGAAGACACATGCAGAGGCCACCTGTAGGCCACAAATAAGCTCCCAGCAGAAACTTTTGTCACCTGCTAGCCACAGCAAGCCATGTGGAAGCCCAGCCCACCTGAAACTTCAGGGGACTGCAGTCTCTCACTATTGAGACAGTTTTAGGAGAGGTAGTAAAATGGCTAGGTAATCAGGACAGGACGAAGGGCCCCCTCTAAGAGCTAGCTGGTAGAGGGCGATTGACAGGGTATATTCAGGGCCTTCATATGCAAATGACCATGAGGCTCACCCCTGGGAGCAACTCCTTGGTCCCTGAGGTGGGAAAACTAAGAAATGGGGGTGGACACAGATGGGAACTTGGGAAGAATTGCTACCTGTTTTGCGTAGATTTTAACCAATGACTTTGGTACTAAGTTTCAATGCCTGCTTTGCAAAGGTTTCAAACAATGATGAAGATGCATTTCTCAATGCCTGCTTTCATGAATGCTAATTATGTTCATACCCCAACCTCTGGCCTGACCTCTGTTAGACGGTATCCTGCTTCCAGGTGCCCCTCCACCTTGCCGAGTCTCTGCTCTTCTTCCTAAATAAATCCTACTCCTTTTACTCCCCCTTCCATGGTTGCCCGTAGATTTTATTCTTCAAATTCATGAGACAAGAACCCAGAAGATTGGCACCAAATTCCCAGGATGGATTTTCACCACACCAAGAGCTGCAACACTATTTTGGCTGCAGACACCTGCAACCAGCCCAGATTCCCAGTTTTAGCTGGGAATGGCTGCAAACACTAGAAGAGGGCTATTTTGGCTGCCGGAATCCGAAGTCAACCCAGCACCACTATTGTCCAACTACAGCCACATTCGAGTTCTGCCCCCAAGAAAGAACCACCATGCTGAGCCCAGCCAACCCACAGCACTAAGAGAGAGAGTCCTATTTACTGTGCTAGCTGCCTGCTGGTCGCTTTCAGTCTGGGGATTCACTTCTTTCAACTTTGGGAAATGTCCTTACATTAATTACTTGGTGCTGTCTGCCTTTTCTGTTTTGTGTCTGCATTTCCTGTGTTAAATAAATATGTGGAAGGCCATGGGTTTGGACTGAGCTCCTGCACTGGGCCCAACAGGCCAGACAAAAACAACCATGGGTGCTAAAGACGCAGGTCACAAAATCATAGCAACAGGCAAATTCCCGAAGGCCAGTTTCAGTCTGCATGATGATAAAGTTTGCTCTGTTTTAATGCTTGCCAAAATAAATAAATAAATAAAGTTAACCTGAAGTAACCAAATGTCAACCCATCGTCATTGTTCTGTCTCAACTCTGAAACGGCCTATCTGCTTTTTGTACTTTGTTTCTGCTTTTCTGGGTCCCTCTCCTCCTGTAATACCTTGGTCCTCCGCTCAGCTCCTCAGAACACTCCTTCTTCTTATGGAATGAAGTGGCGCCCTGTTCTAGAGTTGCAAACAGAGGCAGTTAAGGTCTTCAGACCAAATTCATTGTAATTTTGTCTTTTGGGCCCTGTTAACCAGATGGAGAACCTCATGGAAGCCTTTAAAATGTTTTCTTATTTTTTGAATCTTTCCTTAATTCTATTTTTTGAGATCTTTAGTAGGTTTGCCTTTAATCTTCTGTTGAGTGTAAATCTTCAGGACACAGGAAAAGGTCTGCGGGTGGTGCTGTTTCTGCAGTGCTGGGGAGGGAACCCAGGGCCTTGTGCATGCTGGCAGTGCTCTGCCACTGAGCCACATCCCCGGGCCGCGGCTTGGTTTTGCAGTTTGTGTTTTGCTTTTGTTTTGTTCTTGATTTTATTTTTCGTTTGTTTCTGTCTGGTTGGTAGCCCTTGGGGGAAGGGGACAGGACAAAAGGGTCATTTCCTCCTATACCAGTTCGTTCAGCCCAAGTTCAGCTCCTCCCTCTTCGCTGTGTTTCTGAGCCTCTCTGGGGTCCTGCAGCCTCTCCCTCATCCTGACCCCAGCTGGAGGCTGCTCTGCCCTGCTCCTTCATTACCAGGCCACTGTCCTCTCTCCATTGTCCACCCGTGCGGAAGCCTCTTATCAACTGATGTGCCCTCTCCAGTTGATCTCCATGCACTATCTTTATTTCTATTTATTTATTTATTGGTACAAGGGATTAAACCCAAAGGTGCTTACACACTGAACCACATCCCAAGCCGATTGCTGTACTTAATTTGAGACAGGGTCTTGCTAAGTTGCTCAGAGCCTCACTAAGTTGCTGAGGCTGGTCTCGAACTTGTAATCCTCCTTTCTCAGCCTCCCAAGTCACTGAGATTATTACAGTGAGCCACCACGCCTGGCCATACACTTTCTTTAAAAAGTTCTTTTGCTACCACTTTAATAAAGTCTCTTGAAGGAAAAAAGTAAAATTTGTGTGTTCTGTCTGCTTTGGTTTGTTTTTTATTGTGTATGGACATAAATTACATTTATTTATTTATTGTCATTAAAGCCAGGTTTATTTAGAGGAAATAAATGACAAGTGCCATTATTTTCTCAAACGGCAACCTGAAGATATCTCACCTAGGAATAAAAGTTATGATGTCATTTTCAAGAATTCTAAAAGTTTGTTGGTCGCTCTCCCTCATCTGATCACACTGATCAATGATTGTAAATTGAGATCAGGATAGACAAGTAGAGAAGATATCTTAATTTACCTGGAGAAACAACCCACAAGAAGAGGAAAAGAAACCAGGAGTTGAAGTGCCCCCTCTCTCTGGAGGTCTGGCTTGCAACAGCATCTGCAATTCTGGGGTTAGCCCACCATAGTGATAGCTAGGCAGCCACTGTGGGCAGAATGATGCGGGTTGGTAAGGAGGAAATTGGCTTATGGTTGTTTTTTCTGAGAGGGCAAAGAGCATCCACTGCCCTGAGTAAGCAGAGGTGTAGGCAGCTTCACATCCCCCTTCGCTAACAAGGGAGGTCCAGAAGGTGACTTCCCCTCTGCTGATGAAGATGCTCCCGGCCCAAGACCAGAAAAGACCAGATCAGACCAGAATTTCCACTCAGCTGTAGGCATGGGGGAGGAAAGACAATGATTAATGAGGGAAGAGAATCTTAAAAAGGCAAGTCGCATCCCCTCTTCGAGTTCTCCAGTTCTTGACTCCAAGGCTCCCTCGAGAAGCCTTTTCTTTCTATCCTTTCTTTCTTTCTTTATTTTTTTAGACAAGTTTTATTATGGAAAGCATAGAAAGTAAAGCATAGGGAGAAGAGCAGACTGCCCCCAGAGTGCAGGAAGGGGACATGCCCCTATCCTTTCTTTAAATAAACTGCTTGCTCTGCCTTCCTCAGTGTCCCTAGGTTTCGTTCTATGACTCAGAGGACACGAACCCAACATCCACAAAACCAGCATCAATAGGGCATCCTATGTAAGAACAGTGGGAAATTCCATTAAGTGGCCTTCATGTTTTCTCCCATCTCTGGATCTACACCAGTTCAAGGTTAAGAATATGGACAGGAAGTGAGCAGATGTGTATTCTCATTCTGATCCTTCTATGCAAGGATTGAAAACTCTTAAGCCTTTGAGACTTCGGTTTCTCCATCTGTGAAATGATTGCATTAGATTAGAGATTGTTTCATTCCAGGACTACAATTTGCAGGAGGAATCCAATTTTCCAACTCATATTTGCCAATTAAATTAGTTTTGATGCTTTGTTGACCCAGTCCTTTTTATAATCCTTTCAACACTTCCCTGCTTTCAAAGTTCAGGTTCAACCCTCACTTTCATTTTATTCCACACTTTTATTGGTGCATTATAGTTGTACATAATGATGGGATTTGTTGCTATATATTCATACATGCATGAAATATAACAATATAATTTGGACAATTTCACTCCCCAGCACCCTGCCTTCCTCCCCCCATGTGGTTCCTTTCTTCTATTGATCTCCATTGATTTTTATGACATCCACCCCTCCTTTCTTTTCTTTTTTCCTCTCTAACTTCTGCATATGAGAGAAAATATAGGACATTTACCCTTCTGAGTTTGACTTATTTCACTTAACAGAATGGTCTCTAGTTCCGTCCACTTTCCTGCAAATGCCATAATTTCATTTTTCATTATGATTGAATAAAGCTCCATTGTGTATAGAAACTGCATTTTCTTTATCCATTCATCCGTTAACGGACACCGAGGCTGGTTCCACAGTTTGGCTATTGTGAACTGTGCCGCTGTAAACATGAGCATGCAAAGATCACTGAAGTAGGAAGACTTTAATTCTTCAGGGTGAATACCCAGGAGTGGGACAGCTGGGTCACAGGGTGGTTCCATGCCTAGCCCTTGGAGGAGCCTCCATGCTGATTTCCATCATGGCCATATTAATTAATAGTCCCACCAACAGTGTAAAAGTGTCCCTTGTTCTCCACATCCTCTCCGGCATTATAGATGGAAATAATGATCTTTTTTTGTTTTTGAGAGAGGGACAGTGAGACAGAGAGAGAAAGACTGAATCAACTTTATTTAGTTTTTCATGTGGCTTTCATTGCTCCGAGACTTCGTTGCGTACGGTGTGCTGGGGTTCGAACCCGATCCTCCTGCATGCCAGCCAGGCACTGTATCCTCTGAACCACCGCTCCAGCCCCTGGAAATAATGATCTTTAAACATTATCTTTTTACTTTTATAAATCCACCTGTTTGGGACTAGAGCAGTGGTTCAGTGGTTACAGGGCTTGCCTGGCATGCACGAGGACACCAGTTCAAACCCCAGCACCACGTACACAACGGAAGCGTAGAAGCAAAGAAAGCCTCAAGAAAAACTAAATAAAGTTGATTTGATTCTCTTTCTCACTCTCTCTCTCACTGTCCCTCTTTCTTCAAAAACAAACAAACAAACAAAAAATCAAAGGTGCCATAAGAAAATCAAACTTGTGCCCGGAAGTGGGTGAGCAAGGCAGACTTCACTTGGCAGAAGGTGCAGTCACACAGGGGATCCAACGAGCAAGCAACTTGAGCAGGCAGGCAGTCCACCTGCTTATATCTCCAACGGGACAAAATCTCGCCCTTGTTTCTGATCGGCTCATAGAAAATTGGGGCAGGTACAGAAGAGAGCTACAGGTGTAATGGGTTATCTGATAAGGAATTTAAAAATGGATCATTTGTGCTGGAGCAAGCAGTGGCTAGAGGTTATAGAGCTTGCTTGGCATGTGTGAGGATTCGAGTTCAAAGCCCTGAACCATGAAGTGTCAGGGCAAGGAAAGCCACATGAAAAACTAAATAAAACTGACTCTCTCTTTCTTTCTCACTGTCCCTCTCTTTAAAAATAAATAAAAATGGATTATCTATGACCACACGGTTCCCAACCTCAGAGGGCTTCCTTTTACATGTGAAACTTTAGTTACTACATTCTGAAAATGGACTATCAGACTTCATATTTTTCCCAGGTTCTGCTAGTAATTTTCAGCAAAGCTGTGTTTATGTGAGTTTGGATTAGGTAAATATGAAATAAAAAACTTAATCAAATCGCATTTTATGGGGCTGGAGTGGTGGCTCAGCGGTTTCAGTGCTCGCCTTGCATGCACAGGGATGTGGGTTCAAACCCCAGCACCATGTACACAACAAAGTGTCCGAGCAATGAAAGCCAAATGAAAAACTAAGTAATATTGATTCTCTCTTTCTCTCTCGCTGACCCTCTCCCTCCTTTTAAAAAAAAAAACTCATGAGCAAATTTCGAAATATTTATTATCTCCCCAAATTTAAAAAGGTAAGAGCCATCAAGCTGAGGCTAGAGCAGTTGCTCAGTGGTTGGAGCACTTGCCTGGCATACACAGGTACCCGGGTTCGAACCCCAGCCCACATACACAACTACATGTTGGAGAAATGAAGGACAGATGAAAAAATAAAAATTAAAAATTGATTCTCTCTCCCTGTCTTTTAAAAAGAAATGTCATCAAGCTGGGCAACTGAATGATAAAAGCACCTCACTGTCACCATGCCATGAGGGGACAGCACCAGGTTAGCAGACTCCTGCAGGCTTCCATGGGCACTGTGGGAACTGCATTGTTCCTTCCCTATTTTGGAACACAGGCTGGTGATTTTAATGTGGCTAAAATTTTGTTTATATCTTAAAGCAATTTCTTCCAAGTGTTATGTGTTGCTACTAGTGAGATGACTGGAAAAAAAATGATCTTGGATAAATAAATTGGGAACAGAAATTAGAAGCGATAGAAGCCATGGAGGAAGCCGGAAGGTCCAGCATGCTGTGCCAGGCAATTCTGCTGTGCTGTGGAAAAAGAGTGCACAGAATGTGAGGGGTTGCTGTGAGAACAGAGAACTGCCAAGGCGAACCCCACCTGGGGGCCGTGGATGCAGGTGAGTCCCACCCAGGAGCCATGGACGAAGGTGAGCTCCACCAAGAGACTGTGGACTCAGGTGAGGCCCACCCAGGGGCTGTGGACACAGGTGAGTCCCACCCAGGAGCCATGGACACAGGTGAGCTCCATGAAGAGGCCATGGGCACAGGTGAGGCCTTCCCAGCGGCTGTGGACTCAGGTGAGGCCCTCCCAGGGGCCGTGGACTTGGGTGAGCCCTAAACAGTGGCCATGGACACGCGTAAGCCCTACACAGAGGCTGTGGACATAGGGCTCTAAGTCACTCCCTTAACCTCTGTGCTTGTTCCTGCAGGAAGCCTTAACTTCAATTATCTGAGTGATAAATGACACAAGAACTTCAGGGAAAAAAAAGTTGTAAAACATGATTACCCTAAATGGCTCTTATTGATACAGGTTTTCTGCTTTCAGAGGCTTTCATAAATATCATCTTGTTTAGGTCATCCTGAGCCTGTGAAAGAGATAGGGCACAGGTTATTCTCATTTTTTAACACATGAAATTGAGGTGCTTAGCAGGGGGGCTGTGGAGCTAAGTCACTGCTAGAACGTAGACAAATCAAGGTTAAAAGTGTGGCCTTCAATTCTGTTGAAAGCCCTGTACCGATTCAACGTGATCCCCATCAGGATACTAATGACATTCTTCACAGATATAGAAAAATCAATTCTCTAATTCATTTGGAACATGAAGAAGTCCAGAAGCACTACTAAGCAAGAAAGACAGAACACGAGGTGCTGGTGGGACTGCAAACTGGTATAGCCACTCTGGAAAGCAGAGTGGACACTCCTCCAACAAATAGGGCTGGAACCGCCTTATGACCCAGCTATCCCACACCTGGGTATTTTCCTGGAAGAGCTGGAATAGCTTCTATAGAGGCACAGCTGCTACATCAAGGTTTATAGCAGCTCAGTTTATAATAGCAGAATTATGGAAACAACCTAGATGCCCTTCACTGGATGAATGGATCCAAAAGCTGTGGTATACATATATACAGTAGAGTTCCACTCAGCTATTAGAATTATATCATGACTTTTGCAAGAAATGGAAAAAATTATGCTAAGTAAAACAAGCCAAACCGAAAGACTTAAGGGTCGAATGTTTTCTCTCATATGTGGAAGCTAGAGTACAACCTGAGACAGGATGAAAGGTAGTCAAGTTTGTTTAATGGACCCACCAAATCTGAAGTAACACAAGCTGTGGGGGCTATAGCTATGAAGGGAGGGGGAGGAGAAAGGGAGAGTAAAGGGGGGTGTTCAATACTCCCATGAGAACCCCAAGTGCACCCAGGCAGGTGTATAAATCTAGCAATTTCAAGGTTTAAATTACATGTATATGGTCATTTATATCTCTAATTTGGGGGAACTACAGAAGAGTCATGAGATAGGGGCGTGGGGAGAGAGAAGCAGATCCTGGACAAGGATAGGGTTAAAGCAACTCTGTCAATATGTGTGCATGCATGAATGCGGAAAGGAATCCTTCATGCTGAATAAATAAAACTAGAAAGTGTGGCCTTCAGACTCATTCAACACTCTCAGGGACTCAGTCCACAGGGTTTTAATTATTACAAAACTCTTAAAGAATATAACTTGCTGGGTGTGGTGGCAGACACCTGTAATCCCAGCAACTCGGGAGTCTGAAGCTGGAGAATCACAAGTTCAAAGCTAGCCTCAACAACTTAATGAGGCCCTAAGCAACTTAGTGAGAACCTGTCTCAAAATAAAAAATAAAAAGGTCTGGGGATGTGGCTCAGTGATTAAGTGCCCCGAGGTTCAATCTCTGCTACAAAAACAAACAAAAAAACAAATCACAGTTGATGAATTCAGCACTCTGAATATTGGAATCTTTTATTTTTTATTTTTTATTTGAGACACGGTTTCGCTAAGTTGCTGAAGCTGGCTTCGAACTTGTGATGCTCCTGTCTCAGCCTCCAAAGATGCTGGGATTACAGGCATGTGCCACTGCACCCAGCCCTGAATATTGAAATCATTTTGAAAACTAAATATATATAGAAAATGAGATTACTTTTTAAATTTTATTTTTTAAAAGACCATTACATTGGCATGTGATAAAATTCCTGAACTAGAAAGGGCAATGTGAGGAGGCAGACTTCTTTCCCTGCCCTAAGCCGCCAGTGTCACTAGTTGCTTGTGGGACTTTCCAGAATTCATTACGCATTACACGAGAACACGTTGTGTGGTTCAGATCTAACGCATGTAACGCGGGACGCGCAGATTCGTTTACACCTCCTTTTCTAAACTCCATCGATGGCATATTGCACGCACTGTTCTTCTGCCCTTTAGTTTTTCTCACTTAATGATGTGTCTTGGAGAGTTTTTTAAAGTTTATTTGTTTTGTTTTGGTATTGAGGATTGAACCTAGCGGCACTTCACCCCAAGCCACATCTTCAGCACTTTTTATTTTTTATTTTGTGACAGGGTCTCGCTAAGTTGCTGAGGGCCTGGCTGAGTTGCTGAGGCTGGCCTTGAACTTGAGTTTCCAGGTTTCCAGGTGGGCATGTGTCACCACGCCCCACTCTTGAGGAGTTTTTAATGTTGGCACATGAAGACCTCACACCGTTTCTAACAGTTGCCTAGGTTGCGTTGTAAGGTCGCACCTTTAATTCATTAAAGTCCAGTGGAATTTGGGGGAACTTGCTATTTAGAATTGGTCTAACAGACCAGCAGAGGAGTAGCAACACATAGTCTAGGGGAGCCATAGATATGTGGGGACGCGGGGGAGGAATCTAGGGAGACAGTCAACAATGTAGCATGCTCTTTACATCTCCCCAGAATCCAAATAATACTTACGCAATCATTTAATTCTGGAAAATTCACAATCTAAACATTTATATCACTTGTAAGAGTAAAATATAGCATAATCAAGAGACTTGGGTGTGGGAGATGTGAGGGTAATTCTGATTTAAGAGCAAATGAATTTCATATTGTTACTTTATATGCATTTATGATTGTACAATAACTCAACTCCTTAATAGAAACATTTTAAAAAGGAATTGGTCTGACAGGATCTACTCATTGTCCCTTTTGCAAGGAAGCATACTGACATTTTCAAAAATAACAATTTGATATTTTAAGATCCATTGTAGCTGACAACAACCTGCCTCATTTGCTCAAAGTGCTTCTAGTTTTATTGCTTTTTTTTTTCTTTAAGCGTGCTGCTTTGCAAAGTGGCTGGCCCCAGCCAGAACACGGAACAGCGGCAAGTAACTGAACTCCAGCCCGAGGTAGCTGACACTGGCTTCTGCTCCCCTGTGAGCTCAGAGGGACGGAAGCAGAGCTGGAGGCTGGGGGTACCTGCAAACGCCCGCTCCCTGTTGCGCACCTCCCCCACCCCAGGCTGCAGAGCCTTCTGGAGAGCTGCCGTCTGGCCCGGGTCACATTGCCTCGTTCCCAGCCTTAAGCCAAGGCACATTTATAGAACGATTGCATGCGATCCTGGGGAAGGCGGACAGCGGGCACCGGGCGCTGCTGCAGAGGCACAACCTCAGGAGAGGCCTCTTCCCCCTCGCTGCTCTCGGCACTGAGGATACTGGGTAAGTGGGTCTCAGATTGATGGCTTCGTTCCTGTGAGCAAAGTGTGGCTCTAAACTGCTTTGGCAGAGTAGAAGGATCCATCCATTTCTTTTTTCCCTTGTGGGGTGAGACTAAAGGCACCTCTGGGCTTCTCTCTGTCCCTGTGTCCATCACCTCCTGAGCCAAATGAACTGCACTTTTTCTTTCTAACACCTTACTGGTTTCTCTTGGTAGAGTTGGGCCCCATTAATCTCAACGTTATTCGCTTCATTTGTAAAATGAGCGGTTGGACTAGATGGTTATTGAAATTTCTTGTGGACTCTGCCCGCCCTGAATTGTATTTTGAAGTGTTTGTGATTTTGCAAAGTGAAAATTTACAAGAGTCCTCAAGGCTCATAATAGGCCAAGACTTTACACTCATATTTACAGCTCATAATTGTGTTGACTCTGAGATGTTTGCATGTGTATTTCTCTAGACTCTCACGGGGACCTTTTCAGAACTGTTTCTGAGATATGGTTGCCAATTTGAGCTGCCATGCGGTCTCAATAAGACTGTTTCTGAGTTTGACTCGGAGTCTGTTAAACTGAGTCATCAGATCAAAGCTGAAGTTAGGCAGAATTCTAAGCTTCAGGAGAGAGGCCTATAATTTGGTTAAACACAGGAGTGTGTGTGTGTGCGCGCGCGCGTGCACACACACACACAGTTCTTTACCATGTCTCAAAACAGAAGCACATGAACTGAAATTGTCCATCCACTTACATCATTTATCACCTGTTGAGTGACATCAGCACACATGTGACATCGCTTGTCACCTATTGAGTGACTTCAGCACACTTGTGACATCACTTATCACCTGCTGCATGACATCAGCACACGTGTGACATCATTTGTCACCTGTTGCGTGACATCAGCACACGTGTGTACACAGCTAAAATTCCCAGTCCTAGTTTTCAAATAGGTGCACTGTCCCTTGCAGAGAACGCTGCTGGCTATTTCAGGCTTCTCAAGCCCCGCTGACAGCGCTCGCTTGCTTCCCCTGGCTTCCTCAGACAGGTTCAGGGGACTCCTTCTTACTGGTTTTATTGTAAACGTTGCCCACAGTCTTTCTGGTTTTCCATCCATTTGTTGGAGGGAACTGGAGAAGTTCTAAAAACTGTTGCTGCTTACCCCCACCCCCCAGAACTGCATTTACTGAGCTCTAGGCTGTGGGCAGGGAGAACAGCTTGCTTTTGCAGGGTGGTTCTGAGGGGTGGATGAGGGTCTGGCCCAATAAAAGGAATGGCAAGGAAGGGGACAATGAAAGGGACTTTGAGGAGGAAGAATCTAGAAGGCTTGGTGAGTGGACATGGAGGAGCAAGAGGAAGGCAGCAGGGGGGAATACCAGGTGGCCATTGCTCTACTTAGTTGGGCAAACACCAACTGATTACATATCCCAGGCCCCAGCACAATTCCTGCCTCGTGGAGCTCCTGATCTAGTGGAGAGGCAGATACCAAAAGGTGTAGAATCCCACGATGGTCCCTGGCCATGTGGCTGAAATAACAGGGTCCTCTAAACAGAAATGGGAAAGGAGAGAGAGGAATGGGCTTGCAGGAGAGGGGCGAGTTTGCATTTGAGAGGTTGAGTGATGCTGTCCTGTGAGCAGAGTGTGGAGTCTGGGGGACGCTGGGGACTCCAAGGAGAAGCGAAGTCTAAAAGACCAAATCCTGAGTCTCAGGGAGGGAGGGGCAGCAGGAGTGGGAGGTGGAAGGAATTAGAGGAGGAAGGTGGAGAGATCAGTGGCAGAAGCTGCTGAGTGACTGAGAGAGGACAAGGACCAAGGCAAAGCCAGGTCTGGGGGTCATAGATAACTTTTGAGTATGATTTCAATCATTAGCAATTTGGTCACAAGAAACAGAAACCCACTCAAAAAAAGGAGAGGACCTTTGTTGAGTTGGTATAGCTCCAGACTACAGCAATTCTGTCCCCCTGGCTTCCCACCAAACACTAGCTTTGTTCTGATCTGAGAGTGGACCAGGCTCCTCTGCTGGTCTCCTTGTCCTGTCCTCTCCGGGGATGGGCTTCTCTGCCGCTGATCTTCATCTGGTTCCTCATGGTCTTGTGTCTGGGGGCCTCCCTTGTTTGACTTTCAGGGTTCCTATCAAATGTCAAAAGAGAAGACCAATGAGCCCAGTTTAAGCCAGAACTTAGACCTAGTCCAGTTAGCCGTCTCCAGAGTGGGGTTCCGTGGTAAGCCAAGGCCACTCAGTCAGCAGAGGGAGGGATCAAGGAGATGGAAGGTGTGAGGGGTGAGCAGTTTCCAAAGTGAAGAACAAAGACAGGCTTTGAGAAATTGCTGCTCAGTTGTGGTTTCATGGAAGCAGAGAACTGAAAGCTGGGTTGCAGTAGGGGTGCCCCTAACTGTATGAGCCCCATAGCCAGGGGCATGCTTCAGTAGGGGACAGCACAGTGCTAGAGGCTAAGATGGAAGGGACAGAGCCACGGCAAATGGAATCATGTAGACTGCGAAGTACTGGCCGTAAGGAGACCAAACTCATTCTGATCTGGCCATGGTCAATGCTCTGATTCCCTAAGGAGACCATTTGTCTATTTCAGCACAGGAGGAACCAACCAACCCCCAACGGTACAGCATGGGAACCACAACTTGGGGTGGCAGGGCTGCAGAACACCCAGGCCCTGCCCCATGAACTAACAGAGAGACTGCGGGCCTATCTGCATCCTCTGCGGTCACTGGACAATCTGCTGTAACCCTTATCCTTGGGGTCTCAGTTCATCTGTGTTTAGAAGAGGTGGTAATCCGTGTGGTTTGATAATCTTAGCCCGCAGAGGCAAACCTGTTTCTGTGTTTTAATCTACTGAATTGCCCACGCAATTCAGAAACAAGATAGTCGCCCCTTTCCAACGCGTCCTAAATGTTATTAATAAGAGTGTTTAAAATTGACACAGTGGAAGGAGTTGCTTTGGTGAGTGAAGACAAAGTTTGTGACCTAAAAAGGGGAAATTCTCTCTGCGCTCAAGTCAGGGAACAGCCTCAGCAGAGCTCTGTGCCAGAATCGGTGCCAAAGAATCATAAGGAGATTAAACCCAGCAACACAGCTGATGCTGTCCAAGCAAAGAGAGTTGTGTCTCTGTAGTCAAGCTGCCTGCAGCTGTACAAAGTTAAGGAGAACCTGGTACTGCTTGTGTCTCAGCATTCAAGGGCTCCAAAGTAATTCTCCAGGCTCTGCAAGGACTGTCCATTCTGGGAGCATCTCCTTTGCTACTTAATATTGAGCCATGAATGATGAATTTCTTTCTGGGTGTGCTCATTTATGTATGAAAGAATTTTGAAAAGTATGGATGTCTGTGAAGCTGGAGAGACCATTTCTAAGTTGGAACTGAGATTTTCATTTTCAAGGGCACATAATTTTGCAGGTGACTCTGTGAATTTAAAAAACATGGCTCTAAATTCACTTTCGGTGGCTCAGAAAACCGTTCCTAGGAATATACGTCTGCTGACGCTGGTAATGAGGTTCCAGGGAGGATCTAGCACAGTGATTCTGTGTTGTCTTTCTTCATAGCAACCAGATGAGTCAACCAGCCCTTGAATATGATCATTGTCTCTGGTGTTCCAGTTCTTTGAAGAGCACCTGGTGATGTTATAGTTGGCATCGGCTGGTGGGACGCCTGCCTTCCCAGTGCCAGCTTGCTTTACGGTCCCAGGGGTGTCAATGTTTTGCAAATGCTTTCTCTTCAGTTAGGATAAACAAAGAGTTTTAGGTTGGTGTGTCTTGATCAACAGATTCCAACCTTGGAGAGGCAGCTAGATAGGGAAGGACCAAAGCCTGCCGGTGGCCGATTGGAGTACCAGAGCTTCTGTCGGATTGGACAGGTTCCCAGGTATAGGCAATTGAGTTCAGATGTGGCAAGGTCAGGTTCTAGAAACCAGGAATAGCGGTCAAACACATGGTCCTAGAGACCAAACCAGCATGGATGGAAGAAAAGGGTTAACCCAGGACTTGGGAGGAAACATTTGAACTTTGGCATTCGGTTCAAGATTCTGGTCCCATGTCTCAAGCCTAACAGGGAAATCCAGTTTAGAAAATGCAAGTCAAAGCTAGCTTACTTTAGTAGTCTAAATTACCGGAACATTGCCTTGATGTGTGCTTAGGAAGCGATGACCTAATTCCAAAGCCAACTTTGACAGGGCAGAGATGGACATGGTCAGAATTAGCTCAGGGACTAGAGTTGATATTTGTCACAAATGAGAGAGGGACTTCTTTTCTGCCCTTCTACCCTCTTTTTTTTTTCCCTTCTTAAAATTTTCCTTATGAACTTTACAAACATACACAAAGGTAGGGAGAATGTGATAAAAAAATATCCACATTGTTTATAACATTTGCATTGCTGTCTTCAATGATTATCTATGTACAAGTAATCAGTTTCATCTATTACTCTACTTTTCGTGAACATCTGCATGGCACCCCTCACTGCTAGATTATTTTAAAGCAAATAATTCCATTCTCCAATCAGCAATGTTTAAGTATGTGTCTCTAGGGGCTGGAGCAGTGGCTCAGCAGGTGGAGCGCTTGCCTGGCATGCGCGAGGACCCAGGTTCAAACTCAACACCACATACACAACTAAGTGTCAGAAAACCAAAGGCTAGATATAAAAAATAAATAAAGATGATTCTCTCTCCCCCCCCCTTGAAAAAAAAAGTATGTGTCTCTAAAAGATAAGGACTGTTTATATGTATACAACCACAATATCCTTATCATACATAATTCCTTAATATTCAAAACCCCATTTGTGTCCCACTTTCTCCGATTGTCTCTCTTTTTGAAAACAGTTTATTTAAATCGGAATTCCAACAACATCCATGGTTGCTTTAATCTGATATGTCTAATGAGGTCTCTTTCCACTTTCCCCTCAGAGTTTCCATGTTTTTGTTTTTAAAAGAGAAACAACTTTATTTACTTTTTCACATGGCCTTAGTTACTCCAACACTTAGTTATATACGAAGCTGGGCTTTGAACCCAGGTCCTGGTGCTCGCCAGGCAAGCACTGAAACTGCTGAGCCACCGCTCCAGTCTCCATGTTTTTTCTATATCCTCCACCATATATATCCTCTAGAAATTTCCTATATCTTCCACCGTTATTTCTATCTTCTCCTTAAATTATTATTATTATTTTTGGTCATGGCTAAAAGAGTTAGTTTGAAGTTCTTGTCTGCTTATTCCAATCTCTCACATCTCTATCTCTGCTTCTATTGATCACTTTTCCCCTTGATTATAAGCCATTGACTGTGGTCAACTTGGGCCTCAGGAACAGAATACCATGGATGGGTGAAATTTATTTTTTGTAGAAGTTTATTTCTCTCAGTGCTGGAGGCTGAAAGACCAAGATCAAGGGACTGGCCGCGGGCCTGCAGAGGGCCCTCTTCCTGCCTTCTTGCTATAGCTTCACATAGTAGAAAAAGGGACCATCCCTCTCATGTCTCTTTGAATAGTGGCACTGAGTCCTTATTACCTCATCACCCCCCACAGGTCCTACTTCCACCTGTAAATCAATACCTGCATTTGAGGGAGGGGGCCACAAGCCTTCAGTCTACATCACTGGGGCAGATGGTTTTCCGAACATGGTGTTGGAACTCGCTAGTATTTTACTCAGTGTTTTTGCTTCAACACTCATGAGTGAGACTGTTCTGTCGTTGTATGTGTGCATGTGTGCATGCGTGCACACACATGAGGGAGAGAGAAAGTGAAAGATCTTTATCAGGTTTAAGAATTAAGAGGTTTAGGGGCTGGAGCGGTGGCTCAGCGGTTTCGGCGCTTGCCTGGCAAGCACAAGGACCTGGGTTCAAACCCCAGCACCACGTACACAACTAAGTGTTAGAGCAACTAAAGCCATGTGAAAAACTAAATAAAGTTGTTTCTCTCTTTCTCTGTCTCTCTCACTGTCCCTCTCTCTTAAAAAAAAAAAAAAAGAATTAAGAGGTTTAGGGGGTTGGGGATTTAGCTCAGTGGCAGAGCGCTTGCCTAGCATTTCCAAAGGCCCCGAGTTCAGTCCTCAGCCCTGAAAAAAAAAAAAAAGAATTAAGGTTTTTCTGCCTTTACAATGCTCTGGAATAATTTGTACCTCATTGGGACTATGTGACCTTTGAAGGTTTACTGGAGTTCCTCTATGAAACTGTCTGGTGCTTTTTTGTGATATTATTCCTTAATAAATTTCTCTACTGTTTTCCTATGGAAATAGCTATTTAAGCTTTATAACTCTAATGGGGCCAGTTTTGGTAATCTGAACTTTTTCCAAGATATTATTCACTTCATGCATCTTTTTATTTGCACAAAGTTCTGCAAAGAAGTCTCATAAATTCTAACCCTTCTGATAAGATGATTTTCTTGTCATTTTGTGTATTCACATTTTCTTTTTCTTTCTGATCATGTTAGTTAGCGATTTTTCTTTCTTTCTTTTTTTTTTATTATTATTATTAGTAGTAGTACCAGGAATTAAACCCAGGGGGACTTAACCACTGAGCCAGCCTTCTTTAAAATTTTATTCTGAGACAGGATCTAACTAAGTTGCTTAGAGTCTTACTAAGTTGCTGAAGCTGCCTTTGAACTTTCGATCCTCTTGCCTCAGTCTCCTGAGCTGCTGGGATTACAGGCATGAGCCACCACACCCATTAGTGCTTTTTCCATCATAATTTTTTTAAGAATTGGAATTTTGATGCATTGATTAGTATTTATATGTTTGATTAGTTTTATATGTTCTACTTCATTAATTTATGCTTTTAAGTTTATTATTTTCTTCTTTGTGTTCTTCATGGTTTACTTTTTTTTCTTCTTGATGTGGGAATTTATTATTTTCCTTCTTTCATTCTCACTGATTAATATGTTTCTTGCAATGAATTTTCCTCTGATCACTGTTTTAAATGTATCCCGTTGATTCTGATATGTTTTTATTGCCATTGTAATTTTTTTTTAAAGAGAGAAGAACAGTGAGAGAGACATAGAAAGAGAGAAATAATTTTAATTTTTCACATGGCCTTCGTTGTTCCAACACTTAGTTGTGTAGGTGGTGCTGGGATTTGAACCCGGATCCTTGCGCTTGCCAGGCAAGCGCCAAAACCTCTGAGCCATCGATCCAGCCTCTGTAATTTTTTTAATTCTATAATTTCAACTTATATTTCTCATTTCATCAATGAGTTGCACTAGAAATTTTTTAAGTTTACAGATGGAAGGGATAATCTGGGTATTTGTTTGTTTTGTTAGTAATTTCTAGTTTTTTTGAAGTGCGATTAGAGAATGTTGCTTATAACATATCCTTTCTGAAATAATGGTTTTATAATATGCACACACTCACAATTTCCATAGTGAAACACAGATATTAGGATGTTCCTCCCTTAAATACTTTGTTACACATTTCCAAATGACAAGAGCAATTTCCTTCACATAACACCCAATTAAAACTACAATGAAATCAACAGTAATTCCCTAGCATTGTCTAGTGCAATTTCCATATTCATATTTGCATTCCAAATTTTTCCAGTTCACCATCACTTTCCACTTTGCGGGTGAGTTCAGTGCACCCACGCCAGACCCTGTATCGCATTAGCTTGTTAGGGCTCCTGTCTCAAGCTTTTTCATCTAGAACAGCTCTCATTTCCTGGATCCATTGAGGAGGCTGTCCTCTTGTGTAGAATGTCCATTTTCCTGGCTCTGTTCCCCCATGGTATCTTTTAATCCTGAAGTCTGTTCCTTTTTTTTCTGCTAAACTGGTGCTGAATATATTTTTACTTATTGCTGATGCCTTCTCAGGACCTGCTGTATGACCAGTTTTTGCAATTGCCCCATAGGAGTTTGGGAGGAAGATGTATTCTGTATTGTCAGAACCTGAGTTTGATAAATACTCATATGACTGATCATGCTGCTCGCATCTATCTCCTTTCTTGGTTTCTGTGCACTCAACATGCCTTGTACTGGTAAAACCTATTACTAGTGTGTTTAGTTCTGTTTCTCTTTCCACTTTCTCTACCTCTTGCTTCATTGAGATAGCTGCTGTGTTGGTAGATAAATATTCCTAAGTGCCATTGACAATTTTGGCTTTTCCCATAAAAAAGTTTCCTACTCTCATGTGTTTTTGTACTTGAATTCTATTCTCTCTGATTCAGGACTATGGCTCCTGCCACCTTTCAGTTTCCATTTCCCTGTTCTGTCTTTATTGTCTCTTTATTTTATTCTTCTGAATCAGTTGGTTTCAGGTATATTTGGGGAGATGGATACCAGGGGTTGAACTCAATGGCACTTAACCACTGAGCCATATCCCCAGGTCCCAAGTATTTTATTTTTTATTTTGAGACAGGGACTCACTAAGTTGCTTAGAGCTTCACTAAATTGCTGAGGCTTTCCTCAAACTTGCAATCCTCTTGCCTCAGCCTCCCTGGCGCTGGGATTACAGGTGTGCACCACCACACCCCGCTTGGGTGTGTTATTTGACACAGCACCTGGTTAGGCTGGTTTTGTGAGCCTCGCTGGACACATTCCCCTTCCTGGGTGAGTTAAGAGCACTCTCATCTACTGCATAATGAATGTGGTCAGCCTCTGTCACGGCCTTCATGATGTGTTTGTCACATTGCTTTGTTTCTTTCTCTTAAGGTTTATAATTTTGTTCTAGTGGTTTTGTTCTTAAACCTTTTCAATGGGCTTAAACCACTCCCACCCTCCCCACTTTTACTACTTAACCTTTTGTCTCTGGTTCATCAGGGTGTTTTTCCAGTGTCCTTATATGATTGTTTGCTGCAGATCACACCGGAGGCCTCTTGGGTGCTGGGTGAGCACTGTATCACCGAGCTGCATCCCCAGCACCCTCCCCGCAGCATCCTTCACACCCACTGTTGCCTATGCAATCGTGAACTTGCTCTAGTTTCTTCTTTCCCTCTCTTCTCCATTTCTTTCTTTCTTTCTTTCTTTCTTTTCCCAGGGGGGATGCATTTTTTAACCTTGTTTAACCAAATAATGTTTGAACCTTGGGCTTCCGTCCTTCCCCTCTCCCCTTTGTTTTAGGCTTAGATGTGCGTTTACGCATTTTAAAATCCTCAGCACCAGGCATTTTGCTAAAGATTCCTCAGTCATCACTTGGTTGGTTGAAATACATCTAGCACATTCTTCAAGGAGGTGCGGAATTCAGTAAGTGTATATTGAAACTTGTTTTGCTCTAGCTTTGATATCTGAAGAACAACTTGGCTGGATATAAAATCCTTGGCTCATGCTTTAGTTCACTAAGATACTTCTGTTTGTTTTTTGAGACAGGTCGTTGCTATGTGTGCCCAGGCTGTCCCCTGAACTTGTAGTCCTCCTGCCTCAGCCTCCTGTGTGGCTAGGATTACAGTCATGTGCCCACAGAGAGAGGTGGTTTTTGTTGTTGTTCGTTTGTTTTGCAGTACTGGGGAATTAAACCCAGGCCTCTCAAGCGTTAGGCACACACTCTGCCACTGAGCTACATCCCCAAAAGTGGTTCCATGGTTACCTTGCCTTATGTAATTTTCAATATGACACCAGTTAATTCTTTTGACTTTGTAAATTATTTAATCTGTTTATCTAGAGAACTTTTATCTTTGAAATCTAGTGGATTCACTGGGATATGTCTTGGAAGTCATTGTCCTGGGTTAATTTCCCAAGGCAGTCAGTGTATTTCGATAGGCAGATTCAGATACAGTATTTTTCTATTTCCTGGCAAGTTTTCTTCAACTGAAGCTCTAATTATTAGCTCTGTGCTACTCCCTTTGTTTTCATTTCAGGCACTCCAGTGGGATCATTATTCCTCCTTTTCCTGACTCTCATTTTCAAACTTTCTCTTCCTTATTTCTCTGGTTTCTTTCAATGCCTTTTTAATTTTCTTTTTCTTTCTTCTGGTACCGGGTATTGATCACAGGCGCTTGTACCACTGAGCCACACCCCCAGCCCTTTTTATTTTTTATTTTGAGACAGGATCTCCCTAAATTGCTGGGCTGGCTTTAAACTTGTGCTCAATCCTCCTGCCTCAGCCTCTGGAGCCCCTGGGATCACAGGCGTGCACCACAGTGCTCCTACACTGTCTTTCGTTAACCTTTTATTTGAATCTGTTCCTCCCTACGTGCCTTGTGACTGGTTTGTTTCTGAGATGTTTGTTTCTTTCTTGAGTTTGATCAACACCCTTTACTTCCCTCCCTGATTTCGGATTCAAGATGCTTTGTTGTGTTAAGTGCTTGTGGAGGATGTTTAATTCTGGCGGGAGTGCTGACTTACAATTTCGTTCTGCTTCATAGCCAGCTTTGGGTAGGAGAAAGTTTTCCTGGGGTGATATGTGTGAAACATTATCTCCCTTTTTTCTTATTTTAGAGAGAGGGACAGTGAGAGAGAGACAATCAATTTCATTTAGTTTTCCATGCGGCTTTCATTGCTCCTCCTCTCTCTTGCGTTCCTTTCACCCCACAACTCCACCACCCCTCCCGCATCTGTTACTGTTAATATTCTTCATTTTTGCCAGTCTGACTGGAGTGAGGAGGAATCTCAGTGAAGTTTTGATTTGCATTTCTCTGATTGCTAGAGATGCAGAACATTTTCTCACATATTTATTGGCTTTATTGATTGGAAAAGCCCATTTATTGATTGATTGTGTTCTTGGTATTAAGTTTTTTGAGTTACCAAAAGCTAATTTTAAAAGAGGCAAATATGATTAGGATATTGTTTTTGCCAGGTGCAGTGGTGCACACTGTCATCCTAGGGACACAGGAGGCTGAGACAGGAGGATCACAAGTTCAAGGCCAGCCTTGGCAACTTAGTGAGGCCCTAAGCAACTTAAGGAGACCTTAAGCAACTTAGGGAGAACCTGTCTCAAAATGACAAACAAAAAGGGCCAGGGATGTGGCTCAGTGGCAGAGCACTCCCAGGTTTGATCCCCGGTAGCCCCCAGCCCAAAAATGATATAGTTCTTTCTGGGGTAAAGTATGGATTAGCCTAGTGGTATTTAACTAAAGTCCTATTTATTTAGGAATTTAAATTATATGATAAGCATTATCATCACTCTTAAGGATAAATTTACAATAGATTTATATAAGGAATAAAGGTTTTAGAAGCTATTTTCTATTTAATAAGATGACCCAATGTTAGCCAAATGCCCTCCAAGCTCTGACAACTGGACTTGCTAAGCCCTGTGCTGTCATATAGAAAGCAGATAGCTGATCTCTCAGTTTGGATCTGGCCTGGGTGGCATTAGCAGTGGCACCTTCAGCTCAACCTAGCTGGCACTGCCGTCCCTCCACCAGCGGCCTGCATAGCGTTGGTGCTGACGCATCTCCACCCTCCCCCGTCAGACCCCTTCGCTCTGCCCAGCCCACAGTGCCCCATTATGCTGATACTGTATTTGATTTCTGAAAATGACAGCACATTTCAGCTTCAGGATCCAAATCAATGTCTGTTTTTTTTGTGGGTTACAACAGCTTGTTTTCGTAAGAAATACGGTTTGTGCTAATCTCATCTGCAGAGAAGGGCAGTATGGAAATTGTGAGTAAGGGGGACCTCACAGGAGAACGTATCAAGTGTCTGCTTTAGCAGGGAAATCAAGCTGCGGCTCCACGTTGCAGATTTGGGTTCAGGGGCTCTGCACAGTTCACTGCACATTTGGCTGTTCCAGAATGAGACCCTCAGAGCCTCATCCTCAGAGGCTTCAGTCTGGCACAGAACAAGATGACATTGGTGGTCACCAGTCAAGGGCCTTGCTTGTCAAATGCCATGAGGACAGGGGGAGGGGGCTGACGGGTTCCCCAGGCCTACCTTGCTTGGCTTCCTTTTCCTGCATTCTGGGGTCTTCTGGATGGCCAGCCAGTGTTGGATGTAGCCTCTGTGTGAAGGGAAGTTAAGTGGGCCCTCTGGGGAAATCTCATAGCAAACTACACCCAAAATCGGTGGTTTAAAGCAAGAACCATTTATTGAGCTTTGATTCTGTGGGTTGGCATTTTGAGCTGGGCTCAGCTACTCATCTGGGTGGTTCTGTTGATCTCAGCTGGGATCCTTCATGTGTCTGTGGTCAGCTATGGGGGGCACAGGGCTAGCTGCCAGCCACCACTAATTAGCCATGAAGACGAGGGATCCTGCTGACTCAGTGTAGTCCCAGGACAAGGCAGCTTTAGGTTGGGCCTGAGCCCTATTTGAAGAACATGGGCCATCAGTTCAACCAGATTGTCTCTTGTTTCTTCAAGCTTCACCACTGACCACTGCCTCAGGGCATGGACAGGGGTATCATCATTGTTCCAACTCACAAAATCGTGAGTGGGATCTGGTTTATGGAGGATTGGAAATAAGTTCGAAGTGATCCAGGACAGCCCTCTGCAGGTGAGATGCCCACTTAACCCGGAGGTAGTGAGTTTCCCAGCACCAGAAATACTCAAGCCTAAAAATTCCACGATTGCCCCAGGTTCCCTTGAGAGGCAAGCATCACAGCTGAAGGCACCCAGTGTCTTTCTGCAAAGACCCAGATTGCAGCTGATGAGCTCCGCTCAGGCCTGTCTCAGACCTCCTTGGATATGACTGCCCAGGCCTCCCACTGAAAGGCAGCACAGGACTGCTAAGCTGTCCTGCCACCGGAAGCCTCTGTGCCTCCTGACCCCAGTTTGGCTACAGCTCTTCTTCCCACCTGGCCAGGCACCCCATGTCCCTGTTCACCAGCCCTCCACCTGCTCCCCACCCACCGTTCAGACCTTGCCCATTTCTGATCCTGCCCATCTGAGGTTGCCCCGAGTCCATTTCTGGTTCACAATTCCTGCTTCATCTATCTAGCGGCAGGGCTAGGCTGATCCCCTTCTCTTCCCTCTGCAATGTCCTCAGCCATCCAGACAGAAACGAACTACAGAAAATAATGCACATGTTTGTAAACAGCTAAAACTGGGAGACAACTTGGTGTTAATAAGATAGCTAGGGGCTGGAGTGGTGTCTCAGCGTTACAGCACTTGCCTGGCATGTGTGAGGATGCGGGTTTGAACCCCAGTACCCATGAACACAATGAAGTGTTACAGCAACGAAAGCCACATGGAAAACTGGATAAAAATTGGTTCTCTCTTTCTCTCTCTCACTGTTTCTCTCTCTTTAAAAAAAAAAAAATTACTAAATTTGATAGCTGGTAACGGGAAATATTGATATGTTAATTTTTAAAGCAGGTTCAGAAAGAGCATGTGGAGTCTATGGGATGCCAGTTTTGTTTCTGTAGGCATTAGGTTTGTCAGTATATGTTTGCCCTGCAACCTCAGATCCATACCTGACAGATCTCTGAAGTCCACCCCAAGGTTTTCCTGAATTCCCAGGGCTGATCCTTGAGGGCTTGCTCTTCCTCCCGCTTTGTTCCATACTCTATTGGGCCAGGTATGAAGAAAACTCAGCTTCTTCCTCCAGTTTCAACCCCTAACCCCAGTCCCTGCCAAAACCAAAACAAAGCAAAACAAACCAAGTGAATCCGGGGAACTAGGAGCTCTAGTTGAGAAAGCTTGCTGGCCAGCTGGCAGCGCTGATGCAGAGCCGATGGCCTGTGTGGCTGCAGGGCTCAGCATGGCAGGACGCGTGCTTCTGGTCCGAGCTGGCTGTGTGCTCTGAGAAGCACCTTGGGCCTTCAGCGGCTGGTGGGGTGCTGGCTGAGGGGAGCAAGCCTGCGGGAGGCCAGCTCTGGCTCCAATCCTTTCCAGCAGACCTTGGGAAGTTCCTGAGAGGAGGGGTCTCAGCTCCAGCCAGCCCTAATGTTCTGCAGGACTGGACTTTCCAAATCAAAATCTTGGCATGGCAGCTGGGCGTGGTGGTGCACATCTGTAATCCCAGCAACTCAAGAGGCTGAGGCAGGAAGATTATGAGTTCAAGGCCACCCTCAGCAACTTAGCAAGACCCTGAGTAACTTACCAAGGCCCTGTCTCAAAATAAAAATATAAAGGGTGCTGGGGATGTGGCTCAGTGGTTAAGCACTGTTGGGTTCAATCCCTGATTTAAAAAAAAAAAAAGAAATTCTAGGTAGCTCAGAGATAGAAGAAGGGAAGAAAACAGGAGGCTAAGGGGAGAGTGTGAGGGAAGAGCTGACATTACACTCAAACCCTGCCGAGCAGCCAGGTCCTTGGTGCCTATGACAGTCTCTTGGCAGAGCAGAAGCAAGCAGCAGCTCTTAGGAAATCTCTTCCTGGCTGCAGCTGTTTGTTTGTATTAAAACAGGAACATGATAACAGAGCTCTAAGTAGCTCCTCGCTCAACCCTGCGAGGTAGAGAGTTGGAGCAACCGAATTCTGTCCCTGCGGGAGAAGCCAAGGTCTCCTGCCTGCCGGGGAAGGGGGGCTTCCGTGGGAATCACAGATGGCCTGGGTTGCGGGGTGGGTCAAACAGCCCAAGAGCGGCTGGACCAGGTGAGCACCAGCTCACCCAGGAGGAGCAAGGGAACCTGCCCTGCAGCCAGAGGCCTGTGTGGCTGGAAGGCTACCGCACAGAGGGACAGAGGCTTCTGATTTGGCTGCTGTGCCCTCAGGGATGCAGGGGCTGGGCCCTGGGCGGCTGGTTTTGGACCAGCCCCACCCCCTGTGAGACACTGGGTAATCACTGCCACCCTCCAGTCCTCTGCCTCTCACCTGTGAAAGGAGGCTTGGAAAGAGACGACCTTCAGGCTTTTTCCAGCACTAACGATCTATGCTATTCTATGTAGGAGAATAACCAGACGTTATTAAATTTTGAATCAGACACATTTCTATCACATTACCTAAATAAATAAATAAATAAAAGAGAGAGAGAGAAAGTCTTTTTCTATACCGAATAAAAGTCAAATGGAAACGGTAATTGATTGTCTAACACATCAACGAGTCCCCCCAGATCTTTACTAAGCTGTCCTCACAGGACAGTGCAGGGGACAAATACTGAGCAATTGCAAACCCGCCAGCCTCCGTTTTATCATCTATGAAATGGCACCGCATCACCCTCGTCGGAGCCACAGGCTCGGATGCTGTGACACCAGCACACCAGTGGAAAATAAAATTTCTCTTACAAAACTACTCCCCTCCCCGCCCCATGCTGGGGATTAAGCCCAGGGCCTTTGCTTGTTGGACAAGTGTGTTACCCCCAGGTCAATCACCAGCCCACAGCCAACTTCTAAAATCTGTAATGGGGCTAGGGCTGTGGCTCAATGGTTATAGTGCTTGCCTGGCATGTGTGAGGACACGGGTTCAAACCCCAGCACCACATACACAGCAAAGTGTCGGAGTAACAAAAGCTACATGAAAAACTAAATAAAGTGATTCTCTCTCTTTCTCTCTCTCTCTGTCCCTCTCTTAAAAATAATAATTAAATATAAAATATGTAACAGATGAATTTTATATTTTTATCTTAAAATTAGTTTAAGATTAATTTGAGGGAAGAGCTCCACTGCCCAGGGAAGAATAGACAGAAGAAATCCTTGGGAGTGCCCTCATTTGTGGCAATGAGGACAACCTTGAATTAATTCAAAGCAGGTCCTCTTCAAAGTGCATTCTCATTCCCTGGGGACAGAGAGCGGTGAGCTAAGCTAAATCTGACACCCAACACCACACAAGGGACTGGACTGGAATGAGGGCTCAGAGCCCAGCACACATTTCTTTTTTTCTTTTCTTTTCTTTCTTTTTTAAAGAGAGAATCAATCTTATCTAGTTTCCATCTGGTCTTTGTTGCTCTGACACTTAATTGCGCCCGTGGTGCTGGGGTTTGAACCAGGGTCCTCGTGCTTGCCAGGCAAGTGCTCCAGTCTCCGAGCTACCACTCCAGCCCCTTCTTCTTCTTCTTCTTTTTTTTTTTTTTCTTTTTTAAGAAAGAGAAAGAATTTCATTTATTTTTCCATCTGGCCTTTGTTTCTCCTACACTTAGTTGTGTGAGGCTGGGGTTCAAACCTGGGTCCTTTGCGCATGCCAGGCAAGCGCCATAACCACTGAGTCACCACTCCAGCCCCTGCAGCACACATTTCAATGTAAATGTTCCACTTAGAAGTTCCTGAAGCCATTCTCCTCATTGGGCCTAGGCTATAGATTTTCTTAGTCAAATATCCATTCCTGCCAATGTCAAACCAGTTGGCTCTTCTTTTATTGCAGACGTGACCTAATTCTAATTACTAGTGTCTGAACTCAGGATTTTACTATGGGGATAAAGAGAAGGTAATAAGTTTCGTTTTACTGTGAGATGAACGTCATGGAGTCTCCAAAGACAGCCACTGTCAATAATGCCACATTCAGCAGTTGACTGAGCACAACCTAGTCTGAGAACTTGATAGACATTAACTCATCATAGCCACGTAGGGAGGGATTATTAGGATCCACACTTTAGAGATAAAAACTGAGCACAGGGAAGTCTAATTATTTGGCAGAGTTTGTACACCAAGTGAGCAGGAGCCGGCATGCCCACTGCACCACTCTGGCCCTGGGGTCTGGCCCTCCTCACAACCCTGTACTGCCCCGAATGTGAGGCTGTCCCCAGAAGTAAACAAGTAAACCCCCACACACGTGAGTTTGGCTATCTAAGGGAGGAATGGAAAGTTGGCCATTGCATGATGTCCCTTAGAGGAAGCCAGCGTGAAGGGGGAAGCTGGTGGCATGTCGCAGGGAATGATGTTGGGGGTCTGGTCCACATATTGCCCTTAGAGAGGGGTAGTGACCAAGGAACCTGAGCTCTCCGGAATCTCTGGTGCTCAACGAGTGGGTCGGCTCCCTGCATCAGGTCAGTATATCCTGATGAGACAGAGCCCTCTCAGTGGAACCGAGCAGATTCTGGAAGCCAGCCTGCGGGAGCGAGGGCAAGGGGAGGCCTGCTTTCAGAGCTTACTTGCAAGGGAACAGCCTGGGACTGTGGGTTCTCAGACCTGAGGCTTCAGGTGAACAGCACCTCCCCTGTCGAGGTCCTGGGGCCCTGCATGTGTGGCCTGTGCAAGTCGGGCTTTGGAGCCAGGGTTTCTTAAGGGCACCTGCCTGCAGGATGGTCCAGGGCAAGGCAGTGGGGAAAGGGGCTCTCCCTCATTTGCTCCATGGTCCCCAGCCCGCTGCAGCACTGGGTGTTCAAGCTGATCCAGATCACGAACCAAGCCCCTGCGGGGTCCTCCTCCTTTATCAATGCTTCCTCTCAGCCCTCCTTGTTTACTGCCTGGCATGCCACACTCCAGCCTGCAAGTCCCTGAGCTCTCTCGCTGGGCCAGATTCATTGACCCCTTCTGAGCACAGCGGGTATGTTCCTGAAGGTGTCTCAGTTCCTGCCTTGCAGGTCCCCACACTGCTGCTCACTGCAAGGTTTCTTCCACCTGATGCCCAGTTTGGTTTACGTTCTCCCCACATTCATAGGTTGAGATCCAATCTCCAGTACTTCAGAATTTGGAGGAAGGGTCTTTAAAGAGGAGATTAAGGTAAAGCAAGGACATATGGGTAGCCCTAATCCAATGTGACCTATGCCCTTATAAGAAGAGGAGATTAGGATGCACAGGAAGAGACAGCTGTCTACAAGACAGGGAGTCCTCGGACACCTTGAGCTGGGGCTTCCAGCTCCAGAACAGCGAGGAAATAAATGGTGTGAGCCTCCGGGTCTGTGGAACTCCTTACGACTGCCCCAGTGCACCAAGGCAGCTGTGGTCTCTTTGCTCCAACTGACCTGGCCCTGGAGCTCAGCCTGCCTGCCTCACCCACTCATGTAAACCCCAGTCACTGCAGGGATTTGTGCTGGGTGCAGAGGTGACTGCGAGGGTGGTTTGTGCACAACCAAAAGTGCCAGCCCGCCCTCTGGGTCCTGTCCTGCCTCCTGCCTGGCCAGCTGCATCCCACCCCGTACCCCACTCTTATGCAGCAAACCCTCAATTCATCCCCTCCTATTTTTCAAGGCTTTTGCTGTGTTTTGTCCCTGTTGAAGACTTACGTCTGCATTCCCAACTGGTTCCCCCAAGATCTTTTGTTTCATTGGTGTCTCTACCCTAGAAAAATGTGCCTGTGATTTTAGGGGCAGAAGCGAATGTTCGTCTTTCTCATCCCTCTGAAGATGAACCACACAGAAACCTGTTGATAAATACTAAAGAAATGTTTTCCGAACATTACTTCTTCTAGTGGTGGAATTCTTTTTCTAAACAATATCCTACGCAGAAACCCAAGATGTGAAACATGCTTTTAAAAATTAAGGTGAAATTTACATAACATCAAACTAACCATTTTAAGGCGAGCAACTCAATGGTGTTCTAACCATTTTAAGGCGAGCAACTCAATGGTGTTCAGCGCACTCCTAGTGCTAGTTCTAGAACTGCTCCTCACCACATCAAAAACCCCCGTACTCATTAGGCAGTCACTCTCCTTCCCTCTGCCCCTGGCCACCACCACTCTGGTTTCTGTCTCTGGATTCACCTCTTCTTTCCGTGTGTCACATATGAATGGAATTATCAGCATGTGGCCTTTTGTGTGTAGCTTCTTGCACTTGGCATAATGCTTTTGAGGTTCATCAGGATAGCAGCATGGATCAACACTGCATTCCTGGGTTTTTTTTTTTTAAGAGAGAGGGACAGTGAGAGACAGAGAATCAATTTTATTCAGTTTTTCATGTGGCTTTTGTTCCTCTGACACTTCATTGTGTACGTGGTGCTGGGGCTTAGAATTCCTATCCTTGTGCTTGCCAGGCAAGCACCATAACCACTGAGCCACCGCTCCAGCCCTACTTCATTGTTTTTTGTGTCTGCATAGTATTCCATGGTATGGCTAGACCGAACTGTGTTTATTCACTCACCTGTTGAAACATACACGCTTTAGCTCTGTTAGAACCCACAGTGGGTACTAAGCTCATTGCCTGCATCCAGCTTTTCCCTGGTGAGGTCTCAAATATCTCCAAGGAGGGGCTGGAGCGGTGGCTCAGCTGTTTCAACGCTTGCCTGGCAAGCAGGAGGACCCGGGTTCAAACCCCAGCACCACGTACACAACTAAGTGTTGGAGCAACAAAGGCCATGTGAAAAACTAAATAAAGTTGTTTCTCTCTTTGTCTCTCACTGTCCCTCTCTCTTAAAAATAAAAAAATTAAAAAAAAGATATCTCCAAGGAGCTCCTTAAGATACCTACTCTTGGGCTGGAGCAGTGGCTCACTGGTTACAGCACTTGCCTGGCATGTACAAGAAAGCAGGTTCAAATCCCAGCACCACATACTCACCGAAGTGTCAGTGTGATGAAGGCCACACGAAAAACTAAATGAAATTGATTATCTTTCTCACTGTTCCTCTCTCTTTATTAAGAAAAAAAAAAAAAAGACACCTGGTCTTGGGCTGGAGCAGTGGCTCAGTGGTTACAGCACTTGCCTGGCATGTGTGAGGACCTGGGTTCAAACCCCCGCACCGCATACACAACTAAGTGTAGGAGCAGTGAAAACCAGATGAAAAACTAAATAAAATTGATTCTTTTTCATTGTCCCTCTTAAAAAAAAAAAAAAA
>PVKS010004663.1:0-14609 GCA_004027875.1 Aplodontia rufa
TAGTCCATGATACTCTCCATTTCTGTAGGAAACCTCTTGATTCTTTTGATTGTTTCCTTGGCAGTACAAAAGCTTTTTAGCTTTATGAAATCCCATTCACTGATTTTTGACTTTACTTCCTTCGCTTTTGGAGACCTGTTGAGAAAGTCTTTGCCTACTCCTAAATGTTGAAGTGTTGGACCAATTTTTTCTTCTATCACTTGCAACGTAGCTGGTTTGATACCAAGCTCCTTGATCCATTTTGATTTGATTCTTGTGCAAGGAGAAAGATAATGGGTCTAATTTCAACTTTCTGCAGGTGGAAGACCAGTTTGTCCAGCACCATTTATTGAAGAGGCTGTCACATCTCCATGTAATATTTTGACCCCCTTTGTCAAAAATCAGATGTTTAAAGATTTGAGGATTGGCTTCGGGGTCTTCTATTCTATTTCATTGGTCTTCTTCCCTGTCTTGATACCAGTACCATGCTGTCTTTGTTACTGTGGCCCTATAGTATAGTTTTAGATCTGGAATGGCAAAACCGCCTGTTTCATCTTTCTTGCTTAGTAGTGCTTTGGCAATTCTTGGTTTTTTGTTGTAGGCTGCCACTTCATTAAAACTGTTTATAAGTTCAAGCAGTTTTCTGGTGGAGTTTTTTTTAGATCTTCCAGATAAAGGATCATATTGTCAGCAAAAAGAGAGTGTTTGACTTCCTTTCTTCCTATTATTATCCCTTTGATTTCTTTCTCTTGCCTGATTGCTCTGGCTAGGGTCTCAAGGACTATATTGAATAAAAGTGGTGAGAGCGGGCAGCCTTGTCTTGTTCTCGAGTTTAGTGGAAATGCATTCAGCTTTTCTCCATTTAGTATTATACTAGCTGAGGGTTTGGCATATATGGTCTTTACATGGTTTAGATAAGTTCCTTTGATCCCTATTTTCTCTAGAGTTTTGAGCATAAAAAGGTGCTGAATTTTATCAAACGCCTTTTCTGAATCAATTGAGATGATCATATGGTTTTTGTCCTTAATTATGTTTAAGTGATCAGTTACATTAATTGATTTGCATATGTTGAACCAGCCCTGCATACCTGGAATGAAACCCACTTGATCATGATGAATGATCTTCTTGATCTGTTTTTGAATACGGTTTGCTAGAACTTTATTAAGGATTTTTGCATCCAGGTTCATCAGGGATATTGGTTTGTAGTTTTCTTTTTTTGATGTATCCTTATTGGGTTTTGGTATCAGAGTTATAGTTGCTTCATTAAAGGTGTTTGAGAGAGTTCCCTCCTTTTCAATTTCTTGGAATAACTTAATAAGGAGAGGTATTATCTTCTCCTCAAAAGTGTGGTAAGGGGTTGGAGTGGTTGCTCAGTGGTTACAGCCCTTGCCTCGCATGCACGAGTATGAGAGTTCAAACCCCAACATCATGTATATCACGAAGTCTTGGACCAATGAAAGCCACATGAAAAACTAAATAAAATGGATTATCTCTCTCTCTTTCTCACTCTTTCTCTCTCTCACTGTCCCTCTTTCTCTCTCTCTCTAAAAAAGTCGTGTATATAATTAGAGCTCAAACTGGCACATCACCCATTTTCTCTGAGAGGTGAGGATTGCCCATGCTCCCTTTGAGTGTGAATTCCTTTGCTGTCCTTAAATAAGTCCTTATCTGTGCCTTGCTTATACTCATTCTTCAATTCTTTCTGTGACAAATGTTAAGAACATGGATGTCTCCAAGTTGAGGTCCACCTTCTTGGATGACCTTTAGAGACAATAGCAGTTTGGGTTCTGCTGTAATACAAAAAACAAATACTTCATTAAATCTCAAGAATTTCATACCAAGAACTGGCCAAATTATCTTGGCCTAAAACCTTTTTCAAATTAGATATTATAGTTACCTGCCACTGAAAGTTATAAATAACTACCTTTTCCATGTAGTCATAGAAGAATGAGATGAAGGTGAAAGTGAAATATCTACTCTTTATTTACCAGAGGATAGACAATGAAATTAGCTGTTAATAGTCACTTATCTATACCATGCTAGATTATTTAACTTCAGAATGCTTTATACAACAGCTGAGTAATTACTAAGTTGTGCAATTTTTTGACTTCTTATATACTTAAATACATTTTAGAGGTAGGCAAGGTCATAGAGTATGCTTACATAGCTGATTGCTCGCTCTCTCTCTCTTCTCTCTCTCTCTTTTCCTGCATGGCATGTCTTGTCAATCATTTTTTCTCCTCCAATAGGTTGTGTGGTTCCAGGGGCTGGTGCAGTTGAAGTGGCAATAGCTGAAGCTCTTATTAAGTACAAGCATAGTGTAAAGGGAAGAGCCCGTCTTGGAGTCCAAGCTTTTGCTGATGCCTTACTCATTATTCCCAAGGTACAATCATTCCACTGGACAAATAACAACTGGTTAGACATAAAGATGTTTTATTGCAAATTGCCTATATTATCTAATAGCAGAATAGAAAGACGTATTTATTTGCATTTATTCACATAGTTTTATATATTTTATACCTCAAGCAGTGGAATTTTGGGGATGATAGATCAGATCCTTTTAGGAGCTTCATGAAGTAGCCAGATTATTCCCTTGTATCCTTCTCCAAGTTTCAGAAGTTGAAGCAGTTCCAATATGTCCTTCAAAAATGATTCATTATGAACTAGTCATAATGAAAAGTTTAGAATTTAAAAATTAATTAGATGTTAGGGCAGATTTTTATTTTGTTGGTGATATTCAAAAATATAATCACTTTTAAATTATGGGAAGTGAGGATTTTAGGCTGTTTATCATTCCTGAATACTGTTAGCTTGCATTTGTCATTGTCATGATTCCTGGAAAAGGAGAGAAACTAGATTTTTTTCCCCACATGGTGACAGAGGACAGAGAACTACCTTTCTTTTCTCTTTGCCTCAGATTGGTTGTGAATCATGTAGAAATATAGAAAACTATTTCAAATATGCTATTACTATGAATTAAAACTTTACTAACAATGCTAGCAAAGTCTTTTTAATAATTTCTTTGAAAATTATTCGTAATTCATGGGCTCTTTGCAAATTAGATATCTATTTTTTCTTCCCCCAAAGCAGCAAAGTCATTAAGTAATGATCCTATTGTTGACATAAATTGGTAATCCTGTTACACATTAGTGGTACGCTTTCTTCATCAGCTGTTTGTTTGGGACCATCTTGAAATGGAGTATGGCACCTCCATCCCTGGTACCACAGGATGATGCTCTCTGCCTGAAGATGCACAAAGGTGTTGCAAATATACTGATTTTCTTTAGTTAGAGCCTAGGAAAAGCTAGGACATGTGGCTAGCGGACTAGAGGGAACAAGAATACTATTTTACATCCTTCCACATTTATAATAATGTTTCAAGGGAGGAAATTAATGTTGTAGAGGTGGGGGAACTCTAGTGTCCTTAGAATTTGGTATGATATGCATAGGAGAAATGTTTAAGTAAATATAAAAGCTACTAGACAATATTTTGATTGAGTTTCAGAATGGAATTCTTAAAAAAGAGATGATCACTGTATTGTGGATGTATTTTCACAAGACTAATAGTGACTTATTTTTATATTTGATATTCAAATACATATGTGAAGGTATTCTACACATATATTTATTATTTTTATTCATAAAGGTTCTTGCTCAGAATTCTGGTTATGACTTGCAGGAGACACTAGTAAAAATTCAGGCTGAGCATTCAGAATCAAAGGAACTTGTTGGCATAGATTTGAATACAGGTAAGAAACCAAAGAAAATTTAACTGCTTAATAAAAAAGGTGATTCAGATCTTATAGTAAGGGGGTAGGAGTTTGGGTGACTTTATTATTTAAATTTTGGGTGCCTCTAGTTTACTTTTTTTTTTTTTTTTTTTTTAAAGAGAGAGGGACAGTGAGAGAGACAGAGAAAGAGAGAAACAGCTTTATTGAGTTTTTCACATGGCCTTAGTTGCTCCAACACTCAGTTGTGTACGTGGTGCTGGGGTTTGAACCCAGGTCCTCGTGCTTGCCAGGCAAGCGCCGAAACCGCTGAGCCACCGCTCCAGCCCATCTAGTTTACTTTTAAACCTCTTAAAACATTCATTTAAGAAATAGTTATTGAGTTCTTGTTTGCTTACTGGAATTCGCATAGAACAAAATAGACAAAAATACCTGCCCTTGAGAGCTTTCGTTATAGTGGAGAAGGCAGGCAGTAAATAATACCTTAATAAATAATAAGTTCCTTTAGCATTTGAGAAAGAAATAAATTTGATGGAAAAAGTAAAAGCAGTATGAGGATGACCACAAATGCTAGTGGGGGGTAGAAAGGGGTTGCAAATTAAAGAGGTTGGGTGGAGCAGACCTGCCCACTGAGACAACGCCCACGGAAGCCAAGGGAAGCCAGGAGACCAGCCGTGTGGGGCACTGGAAACAAGTGAAGGGAGAGGGCTCCACCAATGGAAAAGCCAACATCTCACATTTTTGAGTTGAAGAAAGGAGATGACAAAAGTAATAGAAGGACAGATCATGCAGGGGCATGTGGGCTAGTTCAAGGACTTTGGCTTTTACCTGTAGTGAAACAGGAGGCAATCTTGAACAGAGAAATGACATGACATAATTATGTTAGGTTTCACTCTGGCTACTTTCCACTCTGTGGAGAGGAGTCAACTGAGTAGCTAGCAGGTTGGAATTGGCATCGATTGTGTTGGAACAGATTGTGGGTGAAGGGACATTAGCGTTCAGTTTTGGCATAGTCAAGTTTGAAGTGTCTGTAGTCTTTCAAGTAAAATAGTCAATTGCATGTATAGGTCTGGAACTCAAGAAAGAGACCTTGGTTGGAGATAAAAACTTGAAAGTCATGAGGATGTACATAGTTTAAATCCAGAAAACTGGATGAGATCACCTTGGGAATAAGTGTAGAGAAAGAAGAGAAGAATCACAAACTGAACCTTTGGGTATGCCAGCATTCAGAGTTCAGGAAAGGGGCTGGAGCAGGGGCTCAGCTGTTACAGCATGAGGATGCGAGTTCAAACCCCAGCACCACATACACAACGAAGTGTCAGAGCAATGAGGGCCAAATGAAAAACTAAAATTGATTCTCTCTCTCTCTCTCTCTCTCTCTTTTTAAGAGAGAAGGACAGTGATAGAGAGAGGTAGAGAGAGACAGAGACAGAGAATCAGTTTTTATTGAGTTTTTCACATGGCTTTCATTGCTCTGACAGTGTGTACGTGGGTGCTGGGGTTTGAACCCATGTACTTGCACATGTTGGGCAAGGGCCGTAACCGCTGAGCCACAGCTCCAGCCCTTGTCCCTCTCTCTTAAAAAAAAAAATAATAAAAAGAGTTCAGGAAAGAGGAACGACTAGTACAAAAGACAGAAAAGCAGGGGAATGTAGTGTCCCAAAAGACAAAATATAGGAATGTGTTATCAACTGTGTTAAGTTCTGCTGCTGCATGAGGCCTGGGAATTGATCATTGGATTTAACAACACGGAGGTCACTGATGACTCTGACAAAAGTAGTTTTGGTAATGTATTATACATTGTTAGAATATACCAATCAACACTGATTGAGTACATCAAGATTGTTGTATTAAAAGTGTTTTATTCTGGGCTGGGGTTCTAGCTCAGTAGTAGAGTGCTTGCCTACCATGAGCACAGTTCTGAGTTCAATCCCCAGTATTACTAAAAATTTATTTCTACTTTGCAGGGGAGCCAATGGTACCAGCAGATGCAGGAGTTTGGGATAATTACTGTGTGAAAAAACAACTTCTTCACTCTTGGTAAGTTGGTAATAACATAAAGAGAAAGACCATTAACATTAATCTTTTTTCCTATTATTTTCATGACCCTATAGTGGAAAAATTGTCAAACGTATGAAAATGTACGTACCCAGTTATTAAGACTAGCTTCTATCATTTTCAGTCCCTTTTATATTTTGGTTGTAGCGGTGTAAGTTATAGGAAAGGTTAATCCCACTTCTGAGGGGAAAAGGAAAGAGGAAACTTTACTGAAATAGTACAATTTCCATTGTGGGGGAAATCAAACAATGTGCTTAATTAAAAATAAGCTCAGGGTGCTGGAGCGGTGGCTCTGCGGTTATGGCGCTTGCCTGACAAGCCCAAGTACATGAATTCAAACCCCTGCACCACGTGCACAACAGTGCAACAAAGGTCACATGAAAAACTAATTAAAAATTGTTTCTCTCTCTCTCTCTCTCTCTCTCTCTCTCTCATGGTTGCTCTCTCTCTTTAAAAAAAAAATGAAAATAAGCTCAGTTTTGCTGGAATACACATCAGGCGTCCACCTTATCAGCAAGGAGTTCAGTTGTGATACAAAGTGTGGATTGTAT
Source organism: Aplodontia rufa (assembly GCA_004027875.1). Classification (NCBI taxonomy): domain Eukaryota; kingdom Metazoa; phylum Chordata; class Mammalia; order Rodentia; family Aplodontiidae; genus Aplodontia; species Aplodontia rufa. The sequence goes on from PVKS010004663.1 coordinate 6,317, forward strand.
TTATAATAGCTTTGCCTAGCAAAATTTCACACTAGCATAACTGAAGGAAAATGTGCCTTTCTGAGCTGTCATTTGCTGGGGGGGAAGGATAAGCATGTGTTAGGGACTTAGTACTCATTCTCATCTCTTCCCTTAGCACAGTGATTGCCACCAACATTCTCCTGGTTGATGAAATCATGCGAGCTGGGATGTCTTCTCTCAAAGGGTGATGAAATGAAAAAGCAGTTCTTTTGGAAAACAAGATTCAGTGCACCTTACACCCAGCTGCTATGGGATAGCCTGAGTCGTTCTTAATTTTTACAAAATAAATGCAGTTTATATATTTTGGTTTTAACAGTCTCAACAATATTTCATCAAGTTATATAAAGAACACAAGAAGTATTTTTGCAGTAGAGACACATAATGGAAATATTTTTTCTAAGAGTCCTAATTCCTCACCCTGTATTTTGTAAGCTATTTCAATTGTCATAAAATTGAATGTATTATGATTTTTAGAACCTCTGGGCAACTTTTAAATATTCAAATATGAAGCACAGGTTTTAGGACACTCAAATCAATTCTCCATCTACCAGAGGGTATAAACAGACAAACTGTTTTATTCTTTCTCAAAAGTCCTTGTCACTCTTTCCTTTTGTAAATATAACATCACTTTATGAGTATAGCTTTGGGTTGCATTGATTTACAATCCCTGACTTAATTTAATAGCTTATTATATTTTACCTGGCTCTTTTATATATTTGATTGTATCTATGATCAACAACTTAGGTTACTATGCTAGCTCAGATCTGAATATATAATGAAATAGCCTAATTTGAAAATATGGAGATTTTAACATCAGTTCTCCATAAAATATGTATTTTTTGGCTTTGAATGCAACTTTTCTATATTGGTATTAAAATAATAGCTTTCAGGGCTGGAGCGGAGGCTCCCTGGTTACGGCTCTTGCCTGGCATGCCCCCAACAAAGTTTCTCTCCCCACCTCACTGTCCCTCTCTCTTAAAAAAAATAGCTTTCTTTCTCCAAACTCTATAATTAATCTATTGTACTTTTTAATTATTAGTTTCTTTTTGGTTAACTACTTTTCATGGATCCAAGAGATTCAATAATTACACTTCTGAACTGTCTTATGTAGCATTTCATTGTATGGTTATTCTTCAATATTATTTTGAAAATAAATACAAATCAACTAATATGATCCTATTTGTATTATCACTATTTATTAAGTTTATAAATAATTCTATTTTTAACTTCTTTGCATTATAACCGAAGATCTCCTTTTTAACCTTCTGCCTTATTCTATAGTATAGGACTTTTAAAATAGGCACACCATGCATAGTGCTGGACCTTTTCTATATAAAATGTTTTAAGTTTGAAATATTTTAAATGTACCAAAAGGAGAGCAAACAATATAGCTTTAACAAATAGTAATATTTTTCACTGTTTGCTTCACATGTTCTTTAATGAAACGAAAGTATGAAAAAAAATAAATGAAAGTACAGATGTTAAGTGAAGTATCATCTTTCACCACCCATACCCTATTATTTGCTTTTCGCATCCTTTTCCCCTAGAGATAATCTTTGACTCCTGTGCATTTTTTTTCCTCTTACTGTATATTGATATACCTGTGACAGTGTAAAATATTGTTTTTTGCTTAAAAGCATGTGAACAATTACCATTCTGTAGATAGACTTTTTGCTGCTTGTGTTTCCCTCTTAATTTGTGTGTGTGTGTGTTGTGTTAATAGGTACTGAACCCAGGGGCACTCTACCACTGAGCTGCATCTCCATTCCCAGCCCTTTTCACCTTATTTATTTATTTATTTATTTAGAGACAGGGTCTTGCTAAGTTTCCGAGGCTGGGTTTGAATTTCCAATCCTCCTGCCTCAGTGTCCCAAACCTCTGGATTATAGATGTGTGCCACTGCACTGGTTAGGGCTTCAATTTCTTATATCAGCCCTGAGCAGAGCACAATTCCTGCTTTCAGTTTTTTTGAATATATGCCACAAGTGGAATTGATGGATTGTATGATAATTCTTTTTTTAATTTTGGAGGGAATTGCCACACATTGTACATACCCACTAGCAATATATAAGGGTTCTAAATTTCTCTACATCTCCACTGACTATTGTTATTTTTTTTATTTTTTTGTGTTTTTTTTTCTTTTTTTGACTATTGTTATTTTTTGATAATAGCCATTGTTTTAAATTTTTTAAATTAAGGAGTTGAGTTATTGTACAATCATAGATGCATATAAAGTAACAATATGATATGCACATATTCTTAAACCAGAATTACCCACTAGATCCCTCCCTGTTCTCCCCCCCACTCCCCCTCTCACCTGCCCCCTTCCCACTCATCCCTGATACATACTTATAATTGCCCTAGATTATGTGTTGCTACACCTTCATTGGATCTAATACATGAGGTTGACTACCTTTCACAAAGGCCTGGGTTTAGTTTCAGCCTCCACAAATGAGTAAAAACATTTGACTCTTGACTCTTTGGGTTTGGCTAACTTTGCTCAGCATGATTTCTTCTATCACCATTTACTTTTAAAGGCTACAATTTCATTGTTTCTAATAGCTGAGTAGAACTCCATGGTGTGTGTGTGTGTGTGTGTGTGTGTGTGTGTGTGTGTGTATGTGTGTGTATCACAGTTTTTTGGATCCATTCATCAAGTGAGAGGCATCTGGGTTGGTTCCATAATTTAGCTATTGTAAATTGAGCTGCTATGAATATAGATTTTGCTGTGTCACTGTAATGTGCTGATTCTAATTCCTCTGGGAAAATACCCAGAAGAGGGATAGCTAGATCATATAGTGGAGATAATAGCCATCTCAATAGGAGTGGAATAGTATCTCATTGTGGGCCATATATTTTCTTCAGCATTTTTGTTTGTAAATTGGGACAAGGTGGAAGGTGGTCCACATTAGGTCCCTATTACCTAAGTCTGCTATGTGCTAGAACTGCCAGACCTATCTATTTTTAATGCAAATTGTTTAACTAACTTTTCTGTCTTTTGGAGAGTATCCAAGTTATAAGACCATAAAAAATTCATGATAGATACCTTAAAAATAAAAAAAGACTTTATGCTAAGATTGTTTCATAAGTCTTCTGGTTTCAGTTAAAATATCATGAGCCAAGAATTGTTATCCCCACCTGCCATTTTCCTGTTTGTTTCCTACCTACCTATCTTTTTAAATAGTCCTTTCCATAATAGTAATTATTTCTTTGCAATCACTTTATTGGTGCCATCACTGTTGTTTTATGTTTTGATCTTGTCTCATAGTCATACTTTACTGCTCTTCCAGACTCCCACAGTACCACTGCTATCCCAGGGGTTTGGCTCTTGAACATAATTCAGTTTAATATCTTTAGATATTAAGGCCTTGTAACAATCCATTCACTCTTCCTTTACAGCTGCGTTTATAATTGTCAAAGAGATCTAGGGGGACAAGGATACAATCATTAAGGGCATCTCCAGTGACAGTCTTAATAGTCTTGCTTTCCTTATTTCATTCTAGATTGAGGTCCTTAAGATTACCAATGAGGAAATCATGTGCTCCATGAATTAGATTAAATTTTCTTTTCTTTTTTTTCAGGGCTGAGGACTGAACTCAGGACCTTGGGCAAGCTAGGCAAGCACTCTGCCACTAAATCCCCAACCCCTAGGTTAAATTTTCAATCACACATTTTCTGGTCAAATGTTTGACTATTACAGATGGTCCCTGACATATGATAGTTCAATTGACAAGTTTTTTACTTTAAGACTGTAATAGTGAAATACATTCAGTGTAGATGGTAGTTCAGATTTTGAATTTTGATCTTCAGTGTGATACTCTCTGGTGATGCTGGACAGCAGTAGGGATCCACAGCTCCCAGTCAGCCACTCAAACGTGAGGGTAAATGACCAGTACTCTACAGTGTACTGTAGTGCTGAGCTCAGGTGTTTGTTATGTTGGGTGTATTAAATGCATTTTGACTTATGATATTTTCAACTTATGATGGGATTATCAGGATATGACATATCGTAAGTTGATGAACATCTGCATAAGAAAGGGACAGAGATGGGAAACTGGAAAATCAGAGTTTTATTTGGTGCTAGTGAAAAACATATACTGCTATGTGATTTATAACGTGGAGTTGATTATATATTCCTGATTATCCTGCTTTTTAATTATTTCATAAATATTAACCCTTCTTGAAAGAGAAAACCTGGAGACATGAGTTGGGCATCTACTGAGGTATATTATGGTTGAGGACAGAGAGAGAAGGGAAGTACCAAGCAGGGTGCTGGCATTTCCCTAGAACCCACAGATGGTAAGAAATGGTTTTCCCATGATAAGAAATGGTTTCTCAGCAGAGTCCTTGACAGTACAGAACTGAGCTGATGACAGTCATGAGCAGTGACCACAGTTTGCTTCCTTCTGAGACTCTCAACATTTTCCAATGTCTTAGTCCAAGAATCAGCTCAATTTCTGCTCATTGCCAGGGCCAGGAAGGAGCCAAGTGTCTTGTTGGACAAATAGCCTGGGGGCCTTAGTCTGGCTCCTGTCCATGACTTGGAAATAAATCCAGATGCAGAGGTTGAGGAGAAGGTTTGGGCCATATGTTTGCCTGGCAGGTAATTCACAAAAGCTCAAGGTGCATAAAGTAAGGTCTGAAAGTGAGTTTAAAGGTATCTTTTCTGTTGCCTCCTCCTTCTGTTAGCCTTGGAGATGTATACAAGGGCAGTGTTAGCAGGAGTGCTGTTGATACGCAGAAGCATCTTTCATTGTGCTTGATTGTTCCTTTCATTGTAGGAGGTTTCACATTCTGGCATCCAGGCACTAAAGGCCAGTAGTTTGAGACAGCTCAAAAGGTCCCTGTATTTCCACTTATCTTCTGGAAGGTGCTAACCACTGAAGGAAATTTTGTTTAGGGGTTTACCCACATGGGTTTGGATTTCTTGGTTCTTCATCTTCACTAAATTTCATTCACAAAAGTACCCTTTTCTACTCTATATTCCAATCCAGATCAGAGAATGTGACAGTTTATTCTATAGGGAGGACAATGCTGGAAATCCTCTCTGTCATGGAGTTGTCTTTGTGGAGTGGTTGAGCTGGTGGCTTAGAATTCTGGCTCTGGAACCACAATGTGTGGGAAGTGGGATCATTTTCCATCTCTGCCATGCATTCATTGTGTGTCTTGGGGCTAGTTACTTAACTTCAGTTTCTTCATACCCCCCTTTTTTTTCCTTTCTTTTCTTTTGTATCCAAAATGTGTTCATTGGGATGTTTTCCCACTTGTCTTGATTCAGGTTGCTTTTAATGCTGCTTCCTCCTGTAAGCCTTGCTTTTCCTCCTGAAGGATGGCAGAGGACAGTGGAGCAGTCAACACACAAAACTACTATTTGTGCATAGCTTAAAACTGGCAATTTTATAGCATCCTGGCATTTCACATCCATGAAATAGGAATTGGGGCCCTGCACCAGGCACTTCTTCCTTCGTTTCCTCTTTTCTTCTGGAGAGGGATGAAGGAGATCTTTTGTGATAGGCCTGTTCTCATGGAAGGTCATTACCATTAGAAAACTCAAACCCTTTCTTTAGAGAGAGATAATATAGTACCTATCTTTTAGGATTGTGAGATTTAGTGTATGTAAACTGCATAACAGTTGATCCATTCTTTGTGCTTGACAACTGTTTAGCTATTATTTTTGTTATCAATGATTGTGTGCATCAGAGGAGGGTTGGATGTGTAGTTTTTAATGTATAGACAGCAAAATTAACTAGTGACAGTGACCCTGCAAGCTTCTCTAGAGTGAAGAAGTGTTTCTGGATGCAGGACAGGATGAAACTGACTCAAAGTAGATTGAAGAATGTGCCAGAAGGTGTGCCAGGTGCGTGTTTGCTTTCCTGTGTTCCCCTTTGGCATTTTCCCAGTCTGTGCCCCAGAATCGTGACTGACTGGTGAAACTCATGTAGTGTAGGGGTGCCTCATGTTGCTGGAAGACTACAAGTCTTTAAAGTCATTTTCTCTACAGTGCAGGGAAAGTACTTCTGCCTAAGCCCTGTAGGACATGAACTGAGAACCCGCTTCTGTCATTCCACATTACATTTCCTATAGAAACAGGCTTTACCTTTCACATACATGGGTAAGCCAAGGGAATATGTTTTAAGATATTTAGTATGTACTGACACTCAAATCTTCCTCCCGTGACTCAAATTCCAACACTAGCATTTAATTCTATTATATTAATCATCATCTACCTTCTGGATTTTTGTTCTAAGTGTACAGAAAAGAATCATAACAGACCTAATTCCTATCCCTTGAAGACTTGCTTGCAAGTTTGGTCCTTGTTTGGCTTCTGGAAACTTGGTTTTGGGAGTGTTCTTACTGCCCTGACTGATAAGAGGATCTTATTGTGTCTAAACTGTCAAAGAGTATGCTTTCTGCTGAACACCTATTTTCCTCTGGGGAGTATGGAATTGGGTACATGTAAGGCATAGGATTCCTGCGTGATGAGATACTAATGGAGATCACAGGGGCTGGAGCAGTGGCTCAGCGGTTTCGGCGCTGGCCTGGCAAGCACAAGGACCCGGGTTCAAACCCCAGCACCACATACACAATTAAGCGTTGGAGCAACTAAGGCCATGTGAAAAACTAAATAAAGTTGTTTCTCTCTTTCAAAAAAAAAACAAAAAAGATTCCAGGCACCGAGTCTCTGATGAATTTTCCTGGTTAGCAGCATTTCCATGTCCTAGTTTATTGCTAGAGGAACTAAGAACATTCTGTCTGACTCTGCTGAGAGGACCGTCGGAAGCTTGCACTTAGTTTCCTCTGGACTCATTCCATGTGCCTTTCCTTTGCTGATTTTATTTTGTATTATTTCTAAAACAAATTATAGTCATGAATGTGACTCTGTGCTGGGTCCTGAATCTTCCTAGTGAATCCATTGAAGCATGGTGTGGTTTTAGGGACCTCTGATATTCTTGACATCACAAGAATATTATACAACAATATCTGAGCAAAAATTATAAATAAAATATTAGCAAATCAAATTCAACATCCATATAAAAAGATTATACGTTATGGCCAAGTAGGATTTAGCCTAGGAATATAAGGTTGTTTTAATGTCCAAACTCCACTAATGTAATATGCCACATTAATAAAGGACAAGGATCATGCAGTTGTCCCAATATACACACAAAGAATTGACAAAATTTATAATAAGAACTAAGATTAAGGAAGAAAACTTTCTTAATCTGATAAAAAGGCATTCAAAGAAAACAACACATGTGAAAGGTGAAAACCTGAAAGCTTTCCACCCACTATCAGGACCAAAGATTCTCATTCTTATCTCTTCCACACAGCACTAGAGGTTTTAGCTAGTGTCTGCAGGCAAGAAAAGAAATAGAACTATTTCTAGTCAACATGATTTAGTCTTTAGAAAACTGAGGAATTAATAAATATAAGTATTCCTATAAAAAGTGCACATTATCAAGTTTGCATGAGAATGAATTTGTAGGACTTTCTTCTGGGGCCCCTGAAAAGAGTCTGACAACTTGGAACTTGGAGGTAGAGAGGTTGTTAAATGGGAAATAACAGTCTGTCTCCTGGGGTGCATAGAGAAGGAGGAAGACCATCTGCTGGGATGTGCATTTCTGAGACTCACAGGGGATGCAGAGGTTGTCAGCTGCTTTAAACTGCTCCGCAATGGCTGTGCCCTCATGAATCCTAAGACTGAATTGCCCACAAGCTGCTTGCCAAAGGGATGGGAGTATCATGGATTTTGGAACCAAAAAGATTTAAGTTTGAATCCTGTATTTCCCTCAAAAGAGAGTTGGGGCAACATATTAGCCTCAATTTCCAAATGGGATGATGGTAAAGCAATTGTATTAGTTAAAGCATGCATTTGCTTGGGAGTCTGAGGCAGGAGAATTGCAAGTTCAAGGTTAGGGAAGCCCTAAGCAACTTAATATCACAAAATAAAAAGGGCTGGGGCTTAGCTCAGTGCTCAAGTGCTCCTGAGTTCAATCTCCAGTACAAGAAACAAAGTAAAAGAAAACAAAAATACCACATGCAGTTGACTGCCAGTGGCTGAGATCTGGAATTATACTAAAAGAAGCAAAGCAGAAGTTTGTTGGGGTCTGACCTTTACTTTATCAGCTGCTTTGGATCTTGTTGCTGTTTGCATAAGCTCCTTCGGAAAGGACTGCTAGATTGTATATTGTTAAGCTTGAAAAACAGGGTGTGGACACGGGCTTCAAACGTTTAGCATTGGTATCACCTGCCAATTATTCTAGATCCTTCA
>PVKS010004663.1:14709-91339 GCA_004027875.1 Aplodontia rufa
GTCCCTGCTCCTTCGGGAGAGAGCTCTTGCCAGCAGCCGAACCTGCCTCTGCCTCGATCCTGAACTTCCCAGCTTCCAGAACTGTGAGTAATTGCTGTCCATGTTTGTTCTGGAGTGGAGTCTTGCAGTGTTGCCTTGACTTGTTTGAGATCACCCAATGTTAGGCATTTTGTCGTAGCAGCACAAATGGACGGATAGACTAAGACATTTACGTTGCCTTGAAAGAGAGATGTAAAGCATGGATATAAAGAGAAGTAAAGCTTGGATAAAGAAAGACCGTTTCGGGTCTCGGGCCTGTGGTTTTTCTCATCCCTACCCCGTCCTCAGGTAAGAACCCTGCTGGACTGGGACAGAATTTTACTTCTCTCTCATGTTCAGGGGCACAGGGATCAGGTCTGGGTTCCAGCCTATGGTTATCATCCTCGAGCTTGCTTTTTTGGTCCATGATGTCTGTGGGAATTTCAGCCATTATCACTGTGTTCCAGGTGGGGAGCAGGAGACAAGAAGGACCACCTCAGCAGTCTTACTTCCTTTTAAGGAGCTTTTCCAGGAGCCCCACACAGTGACTCCTTGTATTTCATTAGCCAGGACTTAGCCTTATGGTTGCAGTTAATTATAAAACAGGCTTTAAAAAGTGGTCTTTAGTGAGGTACATTGATGATAAAACCGGAGTCCTTATGTTGTGGAGATAGGGGAACATGTCACTGGATAGGAAAAGCAGTCTCAGCCACCCCCACCCCACTGAGCTGATGGAAAGGATCATGGATATCATGCCGATGAACCTGCACCCCCAGCCCCATCTGGCTCTCGAGCTCCAGCCAGGAGTAAGATGAATGCTCCTTAGCTGGCTGTGAATAGTGTAGTTGATGGGGTGCTTCAAAGGAAGTTTTCCAAGGGCAGTGTCTTTGCCATGTTTGAATATTTAACTCAGGGGCTGCCACTCAAGAGCCCATCCAAGCCTTTTGGATGAGTGAAAAAGCATGGGTTTTAGAGTCAGGTGAACTTTGTATTTGAATCTTTCTTACTCATTATTAGTAAGGTTACTTAACCTCTTGAGTCTGTGTGTCGTGTTCAAACTGGGGATAACACCTACTCCATACAGTCATTTGAAGGACCAACAAGGAGGCACTGTGTAAGCTTCCTGGGTCTGAATGGCAGCACCACATTTGATTTTTATGGGGAGAAAATAACAGGACAGGCAGTGTTCATTCTCTCAGCTTCCCCCATCACTTCTCAGGCTGCTTCTGCCAAGTGATCTTTGTCCAGCTTCTGGTCCTGAGCATCAGACCCAAATCAGCCAGCCTGGTAGAATCCCAGCCCTGCTACTTCACTGGCTGACTCCTGGAGTTATTTGACTGCTCTGTGCCTCAGTTTCCTCTGTGTAAAATGGTAGTAGCCACCTCATAGGGTTGGTAGAAGATGAAGAGACAATATAAAGTTTAGAGAACAGTGCCTGGCACACTGTGTTAGCTGCTGTTATTATTTGCTATTTTCCTTCTCTGCCTCATTTGTCTACCTTTATGCCCTCTCTCTCCCATGGAGATTCACATTCTCTTGTCTCTTATAAATAATGAAGTACTTCTTCCTTTGTTCCCATAGCCACTCAGTGTGCCCTCCCTCGCCATCCCACTTCTGGGATGCTTCAGTGGATAGCAAATAATTTGCCACCTCCCTGTCCTTGCAGAACTGTGGGCAGCTGGAGAGCATGGAAGTGGGGTTGCTGCCATGGCAGGGAGTGGGAAGGAGGCTCCAGCCAGGAAGGATCTCCTGGATCCATCAGAGCAGCTCTGGCTTCCTACATTTTCTGTCTCTCACCCTCCCCAACCCCTGCTCACTCTCCTTAGCCACACTGGGACTTTGCTCTGACTTTTCTCAGCCTGGCCCAGACCCTTGCATGGCTTGTGCCTTCGCTTAATCTAGTTATACTTGAAAGTATAGCCTCTCCTCCTGACAAGTTCTGTGTTGCTGCTTTTCCTTAGATCACTCATCACTATCTGACATTAAATAAAATGCTGGATTTATTTATTCATTTTTGTTCTTTTCTTCTTAAATCAAGCTGGAAGATGCTTTTCTTTTCTTTTTGACACCTGGGATTGAACCCAGGGGTGCTTAACTATTGAGCCACATCCCCAGCCTTTTTTATCTTTTTATTTTAAGATAGGTTCTTGCTAAGTTGCTTAGTTGCTGAGGCTAACTTTGAACTTATGATCCTCCTGCCTCAGCCTCCTGAATGGTGTGTGCCACCTTGCCTGGCAGGAAGATGCTTTTATCCCTAGTGGGATTCTCAGTGCCTAAGCAATCTCTGACACATAGTACGGGCTCATTTGATGGAATGAATGGCTGTTTAATACTGACTTAGGGACACATTCTCTATTCTGGTTTCCCATGTTAGAAGGATGAGCAAATAGCTCAAGGGGTAGGGATCAGGTTAAGTTTCCCATCCTCAGAGCTGGTCACACCTGACCGAGGTGCTACCGAGAATACCAGGTCTGCCTGAAGGAGACGGGGCTGAAGGGCAGTGCTCCCTTCCTCCACCCTGACACCAGTCCTGGTTCAGAGTCTGCTTAGGGCCAGCCCCATCTACCCCTCCCCAGCTCTACATTTTGCTGCAGGATATTAAGGGGCCCCCATCTGCACCATTGCTCATTAATTAAAAATGCTATAAACCATCTGTTTGAGGAAGCCTCCAAGAGGGGGTTGCTTGCCTGAGGCAGCATTCTCTCATACTTTAATTGAGAACTTATTTTTAGAATAAACCCTAGGTCCATAAGCCCTTCTTGCTGTTGGTGACTGATGGCGACAGGGGTAAGTCTGGTAAGCCACAGCTGACAGAGGCTCTGGAGTCAGGGACATGGCATTGGCAGAAATTAGGAGGCTTGGGGCTGGAGCGATGGCTCAGCGGTTTCGGCGCTTGCCTGGCAAGCACGAGGACCCGGGTTCAAACCCCAGCACCACGTACACAACTGAGTGTTGGAGCAACTAAGGCCATGTGAAAAACTAAATAAAGTTGTTTCTCTCTTTCTCTGTCTCTCTCACTGTCCCTCTCTCTTAAAAAAAAAAAAAAATTAGGAGGCTTGATGTAGCCAGGCTGTTAGAAGACACAGGCTGCAGTGGCTGAGGGAGAAGGGAGCTGAGATATAGAGGTGGCAGCCAGAGGGCCAAGGGCAATATGAAGGAGGCCCTGCTTAGAGGGAGACACCTTGGGCATGGGGAGCCTGGAGGCCTGAATCTTAACTCTGTCCCACTGGGTATGGGACCAGGGGCACTTCCCCTAGTCTTTGGGATCCTGGGATGAGGATTGGGTCCCTGGGTCTCTGCAATAAGATAGTTTTCTGATAGGGATTCAGGGTCCAGGTCCGCCACCGAGGGATTCTCTTAGGGAGCAGGGCAGAACCCTGGCCTTTATTCTGGCTCTGACCCTGCTTCCTTACTATGGGTCACCTTCCTGTTGTTCTTTCCCTGTCTGGGAATACTTAAAAAGCTTTGAGGTCACTGTCACTTATGAGATGGGGATGCAGGGCGGTGATATTTCAGACCTCCAGATACCCTGTCAGATGGCTGGGTTTCTTGGAGGGAGGTCAGGCAGCTCTTTGGCAACTGAAAGATGGGAGTCTTTCCCCCACCTGTAGACAGAAGGCCCTGGGGTTCACTGATCACACTTTTTTCAACAATCCTCTAGCAAGTCAGGCAGGACAAGGCTGTTGTCCCCATTTCCCTATTTTCGGTAGAAGGCAACTGATGGCCATAAAAAGAAGGTGACTTGCTCAAGGTCATGCAGTGATTTGAGCCAGCCCTGGTTGGAGCACACAGGCCTCTGGCACCAAGGCCACTTCTCTTTCTGCCCTATTGTGCTGCTGCTTCTGATCCTTCCCTTCCTCTGGGTCTTGGAGCAGCACCTGGGATGCCGAGCTGGCCCAGTTCCTGGGGCCTGATGATGATGCCAGCTAGAAGCAGTTAATGGATTCTTGCCCCCAGTGCCGACTGCAGAGCCTCATAGAGATCGGTCGTCAGGCATGTGAACGGGGGGCTGGACGGATGAGGGAGAAGAAAGGAAGGTGTAAGGGGAGACCTTCCCTTCTGCCACCTCTCTGAGATCAGAGCAGCAGCAGCCAGCAGAGCCCCTCTAGCGAATCAGCCTAGTCCAAACTGCTCATTTTGAAGAAGACACACGGCATGGAGGTGGCAGGTCTGGGATCACAGCCCATGTTAAGATAGCCAGGCTTGGAATCCTCGTCCTTCATTCCTGCCCTTTCCTCTTGTCCTGGGCAAGGATCAGGGACACAGGCTCCGAGCTCATTCACATCAAGTTACACTAGGATCTTTCCACCTAATCTCCCCAAATCCATTTCTGAAGCTTCATTAATACTGTCAGGAAATCTAGAAGCTTCTTCAAACCAGGGCACCATAGTAGCTGTAGGTGTAATGACTACCTAGGGGGAGGCAGACATTATTGGAATAATTAAAGATTAGCATGGCCTTGGGCAGTTCAACAAAGTGTTCTGTTCTTGGCAGATTGTTTTAGAAGAACCTCAAGTTGTGGAATGGCCTCACATGCTAGGGGTGAGCCGGCTGGCTCTGCTGCCTCTCTCAACTCTACTCTCCTGGGAGGCTGGTGTCTTCTGGGGAGCAGGGCCCAGAGCAGTAGCTCAGCAACTTGCTTTGCCAGGTAGGGCAAGGTGGGTCCAAACTAATGCCCCAGAGCAGGGCTCCTCCAAATGCACTGCACGTCTCCTGTAACTGCAGACTGATGTGGAAAGGCTGAGAGACTGCATTTGTTGATAAGGTACCAGGTGACACCCATGCTATGAATTCTTGAACCACACAGGGAGGAACAAAGCTATGGAAGTGAGTCCAGAGGTGAGGCCCAGAGCTAGCTGTGGCCTGAACACTAAAGAGGCGTGTGAACTAGTCCCGTTTCCATCGAGGGAAAGAAGAGCCAGCAACCAGGCTGCTTCAATAGTGCCCCAAGCCAGCCCCCACAGGGTTGGGGGTTGCGGTGCTTCTTACGTGGGAACCCACAGCCCAGGGTTTGAGGCAATGGCTCTGAAATTCTAGTTGTCCACGTCAGAATCCCGACTCTGCATTCGGTCTGCAGTTGTTGGAGATGAGTACGGTCCCTATTTTATAGAATTGCTGTAAGGATCAAATGAGATCATTCATGTGAAGCCTTAGGTCTTGGCGTGTAGGAAGTGTTCTCTGTAGGTGTGAGGTGTTTTCAGTCCTCAAGGACCATTTTTAAAATTTAGTTTTTGAAAGGAATGTTTGTCTCAGTTACATATTTAATAACAATCTAGTCATTTTTTCTTATGTTCTAAAATTTAGCCCTATATTGGGGCTGGAGCGGTGGCTCAGCTGTTACAGTGCTTGCCTGGTATGCTTGAGTATGCGAGTTCAAACCTCAGCACTACGTACACAACGAAGTGTCCAAGAAATGAAAGATCGCTTCTTTCTCTCTCTCTCACCGTCCCCTCTTTCTAAAAAAAAAAAAAAAAAAAAAAAATTTAGCCCTGTAGTTTTTATTCTACATTTCATTTTACTACGTTTTAGCAGACTTTTTTATTTTATTTTATTTTATATTTTTTGGTACCAGGGATTACATCCCTAGCACTTTATATATTATTTAATTATTTTTTAAGGATTTTAAAATTTTTTCTTTTATTTTTTTATTGGTTAATTATAGTTGTACATAATGATGGGTTTTTTTGTCACATTCATACATGCACACAATGCACCAATGTAATTTGGTCAACCCCCACTTTTTTTTTTTTTTTTGAGATAGGGTCTTGTTAAGTTGCTTAGAGCCTAAGTTGCTGAGGCTGGGTTTGAACTTGAGGTCTTCCTGCCTCAGCCTCCTGAGCACCTGGGATTACAGGCATGTACCCTTGTGTCCCACTTTAGCAGTCATTTTAAAGGGGCTTTTGGAGCTGTGGCTCAATGGCTGAAGTGCTTCCCTGGCATGCACTAAGACCCGGATTCAAACCCCAGTACCACATACGCAACTAAGTGTTGGAGAAACAAGATGAAAAAATAAAATTGATTCTTTCTCACCCCCTTCCCTACTCTCCCTCTATCTTAAAAATAAACCCTACATTTAAACATCTGCAGATGTTTAAAATACCATTTGACAAATTTAATGCTTAATTTTTAAAGTAAATGGTAGAAGTTTTATTTTTATTATTTTTTAGAGAGAATCAATTTTTATTTAGTTTTTCACGTGATCTTCATTGCTCCAAAACTTCGTCGTGTACACAGTGCTGGGTTCAAACTCATGTACTCACGCTATAACCACAGAACCACCGCTCCAGCCCAATATTTCTTTTTTTTTTTTTTAAAAAAGAGAAAGTGAGAGAAAGAAAGAATTAAGTTTGTTTTATATTTTCATCTGGTCTTTGTTTTTCTGACACTTAGTTGTGCATATGGTGCTGGGATTTGAACCCAGGTTCTCATGCATGCTGCCAAGTGCTCTACTGCTGAGCTGCTGCTCCAGCCCCTAATGTTTCATTTTTATGTTCTCTACTTTTTCTGAGTGATGAAACTTCCCAAGTGGTTGAGTAATTCTTTTTTTTTTTATTAGATGATACAGAGTTTCAACTGAGGGGAAACATTATTAAATATTCCAGAACAAATGTATATATACTTAGTTATCTAGGGCTAATGCCATGTCATGGATGCCCAGCTTGGTGTTTGAGTAATTCTTAGAAATCTAAGAGAACCTTAAACATATATGAAGTTAATATGATTTAAAAAAATAAGGTCGTAAATCTAATTGAATTATTATATTTTACATTGGAATTAGAAGCTGATCTGCCACTGAAGTAGGCCAAATTCTCAAACATTACAAATTCTTAGGGTACCAAATATGCCCAGATTCTTTAACGTCTAAAAATATTCATCCTGTGGATTTAAGTATATCAAACAATTCCACATGTAAGGATGAAAAACCCTTACTCACTGAGGAGATAATTATACTTTCCCAAGTTGTTTTGGAGGGTCACCTTCTTAGACAGTTGAGGTTGCAAACTCATCAGAGTCTTTAGCACCAGCCTGACAGGATTCCTACCAGTGGCACTGATGGAACCCGCTGAGCTCTGTTGTAATGCTCTGTCAGGGTCTCCATAAACCAAAGAAGGGCAGGCCACTCCATGCTCACCCTGGACTCTCTCTCTTCCATTATACAGTTTTTCAGGCTAGCCACAGGTACAGGTGACCTTCTCCGAGGCCACCGGAGCTCACAGCTGGCTTTGCCATTTGATGGCTTCTTGAACCATCTAAGTGCCCTCAAGTCTCCAGTCTCTAGAGGCCTTTGGCATTGAGGGGCTACTGCAGTTCTGCGTGCTCTTTCTAGTTCGCAGGAACACATTTCCTGAGATATTAAAATAGTCTCCTTCGGAAGTCTGGTGTTCTCTTGTGGTTTAGTTAACTTGTAGTCAAAACTCTTAGGAGGCTGTTCTGATAAATGGTAGCACTTAGAATTACTGGTACTGACAATGATCATCTTAAAATGAAGGTGAGGGGATTGTCAGAAGGCCCCTGGGAGTCCAGGAGGGTGCCACACAGTGGCCCTCAGGCTCCTTGGACCCTGAGGACTTCTGGCTACTCCTTTCCTGAAATTTAGGGTGCAGAAATGAGCTTCCGCTGAGGCTCAGGTCAGACCTTGGGCAAATAGCTTTCCCTGAGACTCAACCTGCTGATCTCATATAGTGGGATTGCAGTCTTAGTGTTTCCTTGGACAGGATTGACAGAAGGGCCTGGTGAGATAGATAGCATAAAAAGTTTTGTTCTCATTCCTTCAGTCCATTTTTTGAAATAGCAGCTGATCACACATTCTCACACACACACACACACCACAACATACACATACATCACCCATACACACATATCTATAGCTCCATAATTATAGGGCAAGAGCAAATCCAAGCCAATAGAACAAATTTCTTTTTTTTTTTTTTTAAAGAGAGAGAAAGAGAGGGAATCAATTTTATTTTTAATTGTTTTCATCTGGCCTTTGTTTCTCTGATACTTAGTTGGTTATGTGGTACTGAGGTTTGAACTCAGGTCCCTTGTGCATGCCAGGCAAGTGCTCCAACCACTGATCCACCTCTCCAGTCCCAGATATCTTTTCTTAAACAAATAAAAACAAACTACCCACATGAAAGGTCCTCTGTGGCTGTGTGGTCAGGTGAGACTATCACCCTGAGACCCTGAGTACCAGGGTTCTCTCAGCTCAGACTTAGCAAGGTGTGTTCATTGGATTGCATCCCCAGGGTTGGTGGCTGACTGGCTTCAAGGATTCATGGCCATTTACCAGCCTTTTTCTTCCTTCCTTCCTTTTTTTTTTTTTTTTTTTGGTGGTACTGGGGATTGAACCCAGGGACACTTAACCACTGAGCCATGTCCCCAGCCCTCTTTATTTTGAGACCTGGTGTTGCTAAGTTGCTTAGGGCCTCACTGAATTGCTGAAGCTGGCTTTCAACTTGCTATCTATCCTCTTGCCTCAGCCTAAACTTCTGGGATGACAGGCTTGCACCACTGTGCCCAGCCCACCAGCCCTCTTTAACCCCACCTTGGACCCACTCCACCCTTGCTGCTTTCCCTACAGGATCCTTTGCTTGAGCGACCAACAGGCATCTCTAGGGGTATAGAAAGAACCCAGGCTTTTGGAATCACAAACGCCAGTTTGAATTCCATCTCTGCCATTCGGTGGCTGTGGAGACTCAGACAAGCCATTCCACCACCTGGGCCCTGCGGAATGGGTACCACAGGACAATCCCTGCTTCACAGGGACAAGGTGAAAATAAATCGGGTGCTGTGTGCAGGAACGTATGCCCAGCTGTAGGGTACTGAACACGTGTTCACTGTAAGGACCAGGCAGTAGTGGAATGTCATTACTGAACTGCCATGATTCCTCTCTGATCATTTGCCTGGCTAATTTTGGGGGTGGGAGGGCAGCACAAATGCCCCACCCACTGCAAAACCTTCCACAGGCAGAGCGAAGCCTCCCCTCATCCTTGTTCTCTGGGGACCCAGAGATGCCTGTCAGTTTGCGTACTGCTATAATTTAGTTAGTGGCTTGCAGCTCAGCTGCACCCCCCTGTGTGGTGACCCTGTGTCTTTCTCATCTGTGTCTCCCCAACATACGACACTATGATCTCACTAAGATCAGAGAAAGGCGAGCATCTGCACTATCTGCTCAAGAATTACATATGAGCTGTTGTCCCCTGGAGCCCACCCAGCCTCTGCTGCCTCTCACTGGCTGGCTGTCTCTCCCTCCCGCCTCCCTTGATGTTCAGAACCAGATGTGTCACTCCTGCTCCAGGCCTGAAGGGTGAAACGCGGGGGTGAGCGTGTGTTTTCTTATTGTTTTAGGAAACCGCAGGGGGCCGGGTGAGGGAGGAAGAAATTGAATCAGAAGCAACAATTTATCTTGTGCAAAAGGGACTACAATGACTCCCGGAAGCTGAGGGTGCTGACCGCCACCCCTTTGCCTGCGCCCACCATTCCTTTTTTGGGAGGTGATTAGCCAGGACAGTTGCAGGAGGGGAGGGGGCTTGATGGCCTTGATGGAATTCTGCTTCTGCTGGGGACTCACTCAGCGTGGGAGCACGCGGAGGGACTCTGCTGGCTCTTGCTTAAGAGGCTTTTGAAACCCCATCCTGCAGACAGAGGCCTTGCCCAGGTTGGTTGTTTCTTCTTTCTCTTCCTCTTCCCCTCTTCTCCCCCAACTTTTTTTTTTTTGGCACTGGGGATTGAACCCCCAGGGGTGCTTTACCACTGAATTAGATCCTCGGCCCTTTTTATTTTTCAATTTTGAGACAGGGTCTTGCTTAGTTGCCCAGGCTGGCCTGTAACTTGCAATCCTCCTGCCTCCACCTCTTGAGTAGCTGGGATTACAGGTGTGCGTCACCACGCCCAGCTACCCTGTAATTTATACAGAGAGATACAACTGCCCAGGTGGAAAGAATGCCCTTGGCCAGGTGATGCCACAAGATGACACATTAGGTTCAAATGTGGGTGCTGCCACTTACCTACTGTGCAAACCCCTGCAAGTTGGAAACTTGATTTCTTCTTCTGTAAAATGGGAAGAACACCCATTGTTAAGAATAATGAACTGCTATATGCTAAGCGCTTAGGGAAGTCTGGCATTCAGAAAACACTTTGCACTCATGTCAGCTCTTACTACAATTATTGGAACTGTTACGGTTTGAATGTGAGGTGTCCCCCAGAAGCTCACACGTGACAACTCAGAAGGCTGAGGTGAAATGATAGGGTTATAGAAACCTTAACCCAAACTGTAGGCTGGTAGGGTGTGGCTGGATGAGGTAGGTCACTGGGGCCAGCAGGCCTTCGGGGTGTATATTCTGTATCTGGAGGGAGCTCTCTGCTCTGTGGAGCCATGAAGTACAGCCTCACCTTGAGTCCTGAGGAATCCAGGCACTGGGACCTCGGATACCGTGAGCCCTCACATAAACTCTTCCTCCCAGATTGTTCTTGCCGGGTCTTTAGTCACAACAGCAAAATGGCTGACTGAAACAGGAATAGTTAAGCAGGGTCTCACTTAAGCCAGTCTTTCACTTGGGTGGAAAGGAATGGTGCAGTCTCCTCCCCAGCGTGGAGCTGAAGTAGGTGCTGTCGGGATTTGCTCATGGGAAAGCCATTTTCTGTTCGCACTGGCGCACACACCACACTCACAGTGGGCAGGTTTCTAACTACTCAGGTATGGCTGCGATCTTGTCTGGCCTCGCAGATTCCTCCTTAAAGGGAGGATGACAGTCAGCTTGGCCATCCCCAAACTCCTCACTTAGATGATTAGAATCAGTCTCTGTGCAGGGTCCCCCTGATGACAGCAAAATTAGTTATAATAATATGTACCGTGACATACTACGCTACACACCCGGCACTGTTTTAGGAGTTTCACGTACATGCACAACACAGCAATCTCTGAGGTCATCTCCTTTGTTGTCCCAATTTTACAAACAAGGAATCTGAGGCCCAGAGAGGAGCCGGCATTTGACTGATTATGCTCATAGGTGTGGGTTTATTGCACAGCAATGATATCCTGGTACTTAACGTCATGTTGCATACGGGGAAAGGAAGTTTCTGGAAGGGAGAGTGCTGGGATCAAATTCTGCCAAATTGCGCCCTGTAGAAATTTTATCGATTTACATCCCTGCCAGCTGAGCGTGAGACATCCTGCTTCCCAGCAGAAGGTGAGCATGCTTGAAATTTTCTGCAATGAAAGATAAAAAGCCATAGGTAACTTGCCCAAGCTTTTGTGTGTGACCCTTGTTAACGAGATCAATGGTCCGATCTCGTGTCTGAGAACCGTTTTATCTCCTTTTCTGAATCATCTGAGCATGTTACCCATTTTTAAAATGAATCTTTGTGTTTTCTCATTAACTTCTACTTCCTCTTTGTTTAAGAAATTAGCTTTATTTATGGAATATGAATTAAAGTGTATTTCCTTGAATTTACCATTTCTTTTTAAATTTTGCCTCTAATTATTTTCATGTAAGTAAAAAGAATACGTAACTAAATTTATCTTTTTTTTTTCCTTTCATGGTTTCTGGTTTGTGCCCTACTTAGAAAAGTATTTTGTTTGCTTTAAGCTTTCTCTTTCTTTTTAGTACATTTTTGATTTCATTGTTTATGTTTAAATTTGAGATCCATCTGGAGTTTATTTTGGTGGATGGAGTGAGGTAAAGATCTAACTTTAAATGTTTCCCCAGATGGCTAGTTCCTCAAGTACGAAGAAATGGAAATCTGGAGAGAGGTCCCTGCAGATTCTAGGGCCCACAGTAACCTTGGATTATCTGCAAAGTCACAGAGGAATCACACACGAAATCACTCATGTCCACAAAATGATGTCCCAGGACCCAGCAAAGGGACAGGCAATGGCTCCAGGACTGTCCTGGGGAGCAGGCAAATGATGAGACTCAAGCATCCATTGGGAATGAAGGGTACCGCTCCCTGCAGGGTCTGGAGCGTTAGCTCACTGAACCCCCACGCCACTGCTAGGAACTATTATTCCCAAGTTATAAACCGAGTGCCGGCCCCGGCTCCATGCAGAGCGGGGCTCCTGGGCTCCTTTGCTTCTCTCAGCGTGTGAGTGACCACAGCACCCAGGACACTGAGCCCAGAGCTGCTTGGCCAGGTGCTGTGGGTAAACTGAGCAACAGGGGCCTCCTGCCTCCCCGGGACACATGAGATCTCCTGCAGCAGGCAGAGTTAGCAAGAGAGAAAGCATACTCAGGATCAGGATCTTTGGAGATGAATCTTCCCTTTGGATCACAGGATTTTGTGTTGGAGAACAAAACCCCCTGTTTTTCATAATACAGATCACAGAAAGGGTATGGGACTCTCCAGACGCACAGAACCAGTAGGACCCTGTACATTTCCTGCTCATGGCAATCGATCGTAAGGAATTGGTTTGTGAATCATGGAGACGGCAGGGTGCGTCTGAAAGCTGGAGGCCTGGGAGAGCCAAAGGTTTCCTTCCGGTCTCCCTCTGTCTGTAGCTCCCATCAGAAGGCAGGCAGAGGGGCTGGAGCGGTGGCTCAGTGCCTAACGTGCTTGCCTGGCACGTACAAGGATGCAGGTTTGAACCCCAGCACCACATTCACCATGAAGTGTCAGAGCAATGAAAGCCACATGAAAAACTAAATAAAATTAATTTCCCCCCTCACTGTCCCTCTTAAAAAAAAAAAATAGGCAGACTGGACAGCCAGGGAGAGCCCATGTTTCCTTGGACTTCCAAAGCAGGAATGAGCCCAGGCCCCAGTTTAATGGCAGACAGGGAAGAGGATTTCTCCCTTACTCAAGGGAGAGGGGTCAGCTTTTTGTTCTGACCAGGCCTTCAACTGTTTGGATGAGGCCCACCCACGTTAGGGAGGGCAATCTGCTTTCCCCAGTCCCCCGACTTCAGTGATAATCTCATCCAGAAACAGCCTCACAGAAACACCCAGAGGGATGTCTAGTCTAATATCTAAAAACCTTATGACCCAGTCAAAGTGGACACACAAAATTAACCATCATATGCTGTTTAAAGGGCATAGATTAAAAAAAGAGAAACATTGATCTAATCTCTTCAATTCGCAGATGAGAAAACTGAGAAATAAGAGGGGCCTGAGGCCACCAGGTGTTGGGAAGAATTCAGGCTTCTGAGTCGGGGAGGTTAAGTCCTAACACTGCCCAAATTTGGTTCAGTCCCCTGACACCTCGCGTCCCCTCAGAGCATAAAATGGGGAGAAAACCACTGAGCTCTCAGGGTGGCCCCAGGAATGAGGATTTTTTTTTTGTTTTGTTTTACTTTTTTAAAAGAGAAGGACAGCGAGAGAGAAAGAGAATCAATTTTATTTAGTTTTTCATCTGGTTTTTTTCCTGACAGTTGTGTACGTGGTGCTGGGGTTTGAACCCATGTCCTCATGCATGCCAGCACTCCAGCCCAGGAGTGAGGATTTCTAAATGACAAGACTGGCACAGCTTTGATGCTTGGTGGACTCAGTAGTTGTCTAGTGAAGGCAGCTGGTCTTGGACTTGGTACTCCTCTAGTGGAGGCAGCTGGTCTTGGACGCCAGTCCCAGGATTCTTCGTGGGTTCTTGGTCTGAGCTCTGCACCTAGGTGTGGCTGCTGTGTCCACTGCCCTTGCCCAGATAACCCACCCGACTCAGCAGCGCCCTGCCCCTGGAGCAAAGATGAGGGAGGGGGCCTCGTCTGCAGGGATGGAGGGAGTGGAGGGGGAGCCTGCCGGAGGACAGGAGGATCTGCAGGTGGGGGTGAGCTGCCTGGATGCAGCTCCTGTTTGGTGATACGAATTGCTGCAAATTTGTCGTCTCTGGAGAGAAATTGCATTTGGCAATTTCGGTGCTTTCCGTGCTTTGATACTCATGTCTGTTTAAGGGGAGGGGAGAGGGAACAGAACGAACCCAACTGGGCATCAGTCAGTAGGAAGTGAGGGCTGAAATAAGGCAAGGGCTGCTGTGGCCTCCACATTTTGCAAAATGTCCCTTCGCTAGTCGTAGCAAGGAAGATCAGTGCTGAGATCGGTTGTGTGGGGTCATCCTTCAGACCTGCTGTGTTCACAGAAATGGAAACATCTGCAGACTTGGACTCAGAAGCCTGCCTCTGTCCCTTGCTGGTGGCTTTACCCATGGTTGGGGACGTGGGCCAGACAGTGTGTCGAGCTGAAGGACTTCAGCCCCGGGATTCACCTTCCCTGGACCTAGATAAGAGAAGCTGGTGAATGCACCCACGACAGCCTCACTCGGTGCCTGGCACAGCTCAGAGGCCTATCAGTTCATTTATTCTTAGGCACAGAGAGGTTAAGAGACTGGCCTGTTGTCACCCAGGAAATTGGTGCAGGAACTCAAACCTTTTGACTCTGTCCCAGATTTGTTCCCAAGTCTCATCCATGATCAGTCCAGTGCTGATCCTCCCAGACCAGGCACTGGGGAAGGCATGGTAGGAAGGAGACCAGGAGTGTTGTAAATTGAGGACAATTGTTGGGGTCCATCTGGTTAGTATTGGGGAGTTCTGAAGCCGTCAGAATGACCTGATAGCTTGCCCAGGAGCATGCCTCTGCCTAGGCGAGGTGGGCACGCTGGCCTGGGATGATTGGACAGAGGGGATGAAGGCATCTTAGCAATCAGGGAGGCAACATCAGCGGCTGAGCACTGCTACTGTGTTCATTCATTCATTCATTTGCCAGGCGTTTGTGAAGCCCTCTCTGTGGTGGGCCCTGTTCTGGGTGCTATGGATACAGAAATAAATGAAACTCAATCTTGGCCCTCGAGTTGCTCACAGTCCTTGTAAGACGGACTTGTAATACATCAATTATAGTATTCTGTGACAAGGTCTAGTTGGAGGGGCCAGGGGTCCTAGAGCACAGAGGAAGGTATGTAGCACAGGCCAGGGTTGGGGGTGGTGGTCAGGGAAGGCTTCCTGGGAGATGTGACTTCTGAGCTGACGTCAAGAACAGTCCTTCCCCCGGAGGTCCTCAGGTTTTCTAGGTAGACTCTTCTAGAGGACTTTAAAAAATACTGCTGCCCAAAATAAAATAAAAATAAATAAATACTGCTGCCTGGCCACCCAGACCCGCTGAAGGGAACATCTGTGGTGCTTCTGCTGAACAAGGAAAAGGAGGAGCTGGCTTCCTGGCAGAGGGGTAAGGGAAAAGAGCCAAGACAGGGTGGCCTGAGGTGGGAGAGAGGGTGGTGTTCGGGGGCTATAAGCCATACCACAGGTCTGTGGAGTGGTGGACGGAGGATGCAGCAGGAGGAGGATCAGGGCTGCAGATCAAGCACACGCCCAGCCACCCAGGTCCTGCGTCCTGGGCAGGGACCCTCCGTGCTGCCTGTGCACCCCATGCCTGGCATCCATCCTGGGGTTGCTGGCTGCCTTGCCAAGGGGCAAGTTCTGCTGGTTCCTGTGTTCCCACCACCACCCCTCCATGGAGCCATCAGCCACACTGCCAGCTGTGGGTGTGTGCAGAGCCCGCTGTGGGAATCCTCTGGGTCAGTCATGAAGTCTCTGGGGCTAAGCCACTGGGTGACAGGTTCACAAGGGATCCTCCAAGTCCCAGGGAGTGTGCCTAATGGCTTCTCAGAAACCCTGGCCCTGCCAGCCCAGGCCGGCTGCCCCTCCTGCCCCCCAACACCCAGATATCAGCTGAGTGCCTTGTCCTCCAGAATCCCAGCAATGCTTCCCACGCTTCTCCTGGCCTGCGAGATGGCTCTGGAGGAGGTGCAAGGTGTGGATTTCCAGGCGCCTGGAGGGAGGGTGGTGGGAGCCTTGCAGAAGAGGAGGCTCTCGGTGATTTAGGAAGGGCTGGGGAGAGATGCTGTTGCTAGGTGACCAGCAGGGGCTGGTGGGGAGGGGACTGCACTAGAAAACCTGGGCCCTCTCCTTGTGATCTTCTGGTGAACTCCTGCACCTGGGGGACTCAGTTCCGTTTCCTCTGCTCCCTCTTCCCTGGCTGCCTCTGTCCAGTGCCACTGAGACCATATGTACGCAGGGAGGGGACAAAGTTCCAGGTTGTTGGCATGAGGCTTATATGTTCTTGCTTTTTACTGGTATTTGTGGCATGGTGAGTGTGTGTTGGTGAGTTTGTGCATGTGGGTGTGTACACACGTGTGCAAGCATGTGTGTAAGAAGAGAGCTCACAGCTGTGGACACTGCTCCCCTGTGTCGCAAGCTCTTCATGGCCACATCCTTTCTCATAACTCATCTGATGTCTCCCTGAAGCTTTACAGTCACCACGACGGGCAAGCATCTGTACCCCCATTTCACAGGCCCAAGACCAGGGGCTCAAGTGAGTTTGTGCGAGGAGCCCCAGCAGGAGGCGGCAGAGCGGGAACTTGAACTCGAGCCCTCTGCTCCAGCGCCACCCTGTAGGAGGAAGTGCATGACTTCCATGCTCTCCGTGGCTTCTGGGCTTGGGGTCTCAGGGCTGCAGGTGGGGCGAGCCTGCCCTCTTGCTGAGGAGTCTCAGAGGCCAACAGGGAGCTGCTTTGCCCTCTGTGGGGTGTCATGGTCCCTGCCATCAACCCAGCAATGCTGCTGCTCCTGGTGAGGTGCCTGGGCTCTTCCTGTGGACGATGCCCTGAAACACGATGAACTTGATCGCTGGGATGGGGAAACACAGCCTTGAGGGGCCGGCGGGACCCGCTGCTGGCTTTAATCTCCCTCCCAAATGTTCTAGTTGCCTGCCTTGGCCAACAATTAGCTAGTGGCATCTGGTTACCAACAATTCTGACTCCTCACTGACCTACTATGTGCCAGGATCTCCGCACATGATCCAAGAATGGCTGCAGAGATGGGCTGAGATGGGTTTGGGACCCAGTCAGGTCCGTGCTTGTTGGAAGGATTGGCTTTTGAATATGCGAGGAGCGCTGGGCAGGTACTGGCTTCCAAAATGACCTCACATTCAAATCTGTCCAATTACCAACCAAGGTAAGAGCTGGCCTCCCTCCTTTACAGACGAGGAAACTCCAAGTGGGCTCAGAGAGGGAGTGGAAGAACTGGGGCTCAAACCCAGGCCAAAGCCAAGAAGCAGCTGCCCCGTTGGGAGTCCGTGCTGGGCTGGCAGCGGGCGCACCCTCTCCACCCCTCTTCAGCTGGCTTTGAAGTGGTGGTTAGCAGCTCTCCCCCTGCAGCTGGCGTGGGCACACTCCCTGCTACAGACACGCTCCAATTAAGTGGCAGAGCAGGAGGCACGCAGTCTTTGTGGAGTGAGCTCAGATGCTCTGGGCTTTGCTTTGCTGCCCTTGGCCTGAAGCTTTCTCCGACCCCAGCCTTCCCCTTCCCCCGGCTCCTTTGCTGAACTGGCTTTGTCCACTTCTCTACTCAGGCTGCCCCCAACCCGGACCCAGCAGGATGGCAGTGTTTGGACCCTGCTTCAACTGTAGCAGGAGGGACTCTGATTGGATCTGAAGAAGTACTTCCAGACAGCTGGGGACTGTGGGAAGGTGAAGCTGCTAGGTTTGGAACCCTTGCACCCCACCCCACTCTGAGCCTGCTTCCGATACCATTTTAAATGGATTTCTCTGTGTTTTGGGTTTACAGGTGAGGTTCAGGATCTCAGAGATAATTCAGCAAAGAGACTCTGAGGACACCCGCTGTCTCCCTCCCCCCCCCCCCCCCCCCCCCCCCCCCCGCCCGGCGCCCCCTTCAGGAAAAGGGATTTCTGGTTTTCTGAGCGCAGCAGCCTCCTCCCTGGATTGCCTGTTGGGGGCAGCCTTGCCCCACACACCCTCTGCAGAGCTTGCCGGACCACTAGCACCTGGGGCTGGGGGCGGGTCCAACAGGAAGCTGGAGAAGGGCGGGGCTTCGAGAGGAGGGAAGAGCTTGGCCTGTGGGTGGCCAGGGCACAGCTAGGCTGCCGGGCATGTGGGGTGGGGGCATCCGGGGTTCTGAGACCCACCTTGTGCTGGCCTGGGGTGGGGTCCTCCAGCATCTGGAGCCCTCTAGTGCCAGAGTGTGGCCGCCCTAGGCTTCTCCCTCAGTGGGGCTCTGGGGGGCGCCCTGGGCAGGCAGCTGGGCTGTGGCAGTAGCAGGGGAGGCGTAGCTGAGCAGCTGGCCGTGGGTGGGGAGAGATGGGAGTACTGTTGGGCTGTGCCAGGCTGGGCGTGGTCACCTCACTGGTCTCCAGGGTGTGTGGTCACTAATGCCCAGGAGTGCAGGGGTGGGCAGACCGATCTGGTCTCTGTCCCTCAAACCCAACTCTAGAGAGGCAGCAATACCTATGGTTAGAGACCACCTGGAGCCAGACAGGCACACACCAGCTGTGTGTCTTAGGCCGTCGTTTAACCACCCTGTGCCTCACTTTTCTCATCTGTAAAATGGGATAATAGTTCCACGATAGCGGGTGTTCTAAGGATGAAAATTACATAAGTGCTTAGAATAATGTCTGCCCTGTGTGGGCGTTCTGGAAGAGTGGAAACTATGGTCACCATTAACAATCCCACCTGCCTGCACAGCCTGGCCTGGCTCCTTACTGTTATTCCTGAGAGAGCTGCCTGACGCCCCTGCTGCTGCCTCAGACTGGCCCAGCAGGAGGCCTGCTGGGTTCCGGGGTGAGCACCCAAAGGCTCAGGATCATCTCATCCCTCAAGTTCTTTCCAGCACGTGCGTGGTCCTCAGTGCCCACCAGCCCCCAGCACTGCACCAGCATGGAGCTCCTCTTCCTCCAGGTGCCCAGGAGTGGGGGCCACAGTGCATGGGTGTTCGGTGAAGCTGGCGAGGGTGGTGCAAGGGCAGGGTGGGGAGTCTCAGAGCGTCTGAGTCACCCCCCATTTCCCTTTCAGTAGCATGTGCAGGTGGCTGGGCACCCGCCTGGTGGGACCTTTCATCTGACAGGTGAGGCTCATCTCCCCAGCTGGAGACCTGACTCTGAACTTGACCAGGATGTTCTACCTTTGATGGTCCCTGGCAGTCTGAGTCCTGAAACGGAGGGGGCAACGAGTTTCTTGTTGATCTTAGCTGAGCCTCTAGTGCTTTCTGTCTTCAGAGAAGACCAAACAGCGAGTGAGGCACAGCGTGGTGTGGTGGGAGTGGAGTCAGGGAAAGACGAGAGCACAGAGGCAGACGGACCTGATTTGAGTCCCAGCTGCACCACTTAGTTGCTCTGCCGCCTTGGTCAGCTCAATTAACCCCTCTGGTCTTCCATTTCCCCACCTGAAAATGGGGCTAATGGTATCCATGGGACACGGTCATTGAGAGGAGTAAATAGGATAATGAGAGTAAAGTGGCTAGCACAGCAACCAGCACCCTGAGAGCCCAGTTAAACGCCAGTTTACTCAGAATCTGCGCTGCTGGTCTGCTCTGAGCGCCCGCACGGCACCCTACTCCAGATAGACTCCACCCTTGGCCCCAGTGCCGTGTGAGATCAGCTGAGGTTTGAGAGCTGCTGTCCCGAGGGTTCCCACTCCAGGAAAGGGCATGCTGCTTCTCTGCCCAGCCTTTATTGAACACCTACTGAGTGCTGATCCTGTGCAAGCTAAGTAAGATGGTTGCCATCAGGGAGCTCAGTCTCCTGGGACCACAGTTAGATCCAGGTGACAGGGAATGGTCAGTCACGGGGCATGATTGTGGATGGCCTCACAGAGGAGGGGACATAGGCACTGTGCAATGGGGCAAAAGACAGATTTGGGGCCAAGACAAGTGGAGTAGTTTTCCTAAAGATGGAGCAGCATTTACAAGGACCTGGAGGGACGGAAGCTGGGCAGCTCCTTCAACTTCCAAGAACGCCCAGAAAGTTCCAAGTGGAGCTTGGGGACACATCCTTGGGGTGGGGTGGCATAGAGCTTGGCGGGGCTGTTCAGGGAAGGTAGTGGAACACCAGATTTGGTAAGACAACATAGAATCAGGGAGCTTGGGAGGTGGCTTGTGTGTGTGTGTCAGAGATTTATTTAAACAAAGAAAATGCAGGGCTGGGCACAGTGGTGCACGCCCATAATCCCAGCTGCTCGGGAGGCTGAGGCAGGAGGATTGCAAGTTGAAAGCCTGCCTCAGCAACTTAGCGAGGCCCTGTTTCAAAATTTAAAAAGATAGGGGCTGGAGCAGTGGCTTGGCTGTTACGGTGCTTGCCTGGCATGTGCAAGGACATGGGTTTGAACCCCAGCACCATGTACAGAACCAAGTGTTGGAGCAACAGAAGTCACAAGAAAAACTAAAATTGATTCTCTCTCTCCCTCTCTCTCACTGTCCCTCTCTCTTTTAAAAAAGATTTTTAAAAGATAAAAAGGGCTGAGGATGTTCCTCAGTGGTTAAGCACCGCTGGGTTCAAATCCTGGTACCAAAAGACAAAAAGGTAAACAGAGGGTGAGGGGAGAGGAGGAAGGCAAGACCCTCCTGCTTGCTCTTCCCTCTTCTCGTCCTTCTGCACTGGGGCGAGGTTAAGAGGCACTGCCAACCCTCACCCCGGTAGGGGCAGCAGCCCTGGGGATGGGCACGAGCAAGATACAGAAGAAACCATCATCCCTGATGACAGAGGGCACCTGCCCACCTGAGCCTGGGAGCTGGTGTTCAGAGGAGTGAAGGACCTGCTCTTCTAGCTTGGAGGGCCTTTTAATTACTTTTACAAGAGGCTTCCATCTCTGAGTGTCTCTGCTCACGGAGAGTCCCTGGGGAAGGAAGCGGGAGGGGGAAGGGTGCAGCGCCGGAGGATTTCCCCAAATCTTCTAGCCAGCAAGGCATGCTTGGCCTGCTTTTTCCTCCGGCCCCCTCATCTCCCCTGGGACGGAGACAACTCCATCCGCCGAGCCCGAGCTATAGGTAAGGGTAGGCACCTGCCGGCAACTAAGGCTGTTGGA
Source organism: Aplodontia rufa (assembly GCA_004027875.1). Classification (NCBI taxonomy): domain Eukaryota; kingdom Metazoa; phylum Chordata; class Mammalia; order Rodentia; family Aplodontiidae; genus Aplodontia; species Aplodontia rufa. The sequence continues at coordinate 35,518 of PVKS010004663.1, forward strand.
TGCATGTGTAGGAAGGACACTGGTGGCAGGGGGCCATGAGGACAGGCTTCCCAACTTTGCTGCTTATCAGCCCTGCAACCTGGGTATGTCCTTCAAGCCTCTGAGCCTCACTGTAAAGCGCTCCATTTGGAACCACTCTGAGGATGAAATTAGGTGTAGACCAGGTATCTAGGGTAGGCCAGAGAGCCAGTCTCCAGCTTGCAGCTGAGGCAGCCAGATGACATCAGGCCGGGAGATGGTGCCAGCCTTGTTATCAGGTGGATGCGTGGCTAAGTCCATCAGCCCTTGAGAAACAGGTCTCACTTTTAACATCTGCAAAATAGGGCACTTATTTCACAAGGTTGCATGAAGGCTGAATGAATTAGAACCACAGTGTATGGCTCATAATGCTTAATAAATATTAGCTAGCATTATTGATTTTTAAGTGATTATTAGTTTTCTTTCAAGGCAAGGTCTCAGGCCCAAGGATGTGGTTGCAGTGATCAGAATGGGAGTCTAAAGTGGGATTTGGCCTCAGGAGGAGGCAGGAGGCTATGGAGACCATTGTTAGGGCCTGAGTTCTGTTTCGGGTTGGACCCTCCAGGTTGTTACACCCTCCTGAATGGGTTGTCGCACCTGCGGTGTGTGCATGGAGCTGGCTGTGGCTGATCATAGTCTCCTCTTGACACACTGTCCTGCTTACCTTGGGGTCATGTATTTAGAGTTGTGTGCACTGGAACTGAGGGAGGGCCAGTGGAAGCCAGGGTGGTATGGGACAGTGAGATTGTATACTGAGGGGATGAAGGGGTCTGGCCTTGGGTCTGGCTGCTGCAGAATGCCTGAGAACCAGAGGGCCAGTCGTTTTGGGCGTGGGTCTGTGGTTGGTCATCAGACCCCTCCTAACCCAAAGACTTTGGTGACCTATATGTCCCAGAGAGAGAAAAAACTGTGAGTGAACTGAAAGAATTGTTTCTACGACTCTCTAACCCTTTGGGGCCAAGCAACACTGCAGGAGCCCTTCCTTCAGCAGCTGGACCCAAGGTGGATGGAGGGAGCTTTCTTCCTCCCTGGCAAGAGAACAGCAGCAGCACCCCCAGTCCTAGCTCAGCAGTGGCTACAAAGGAGGTGCCCCAACAAACTCGGATAAAGTAATACTTCATTTCAGTTAAAGCGAAAGACGTTTAAGGAACATTTTCTTGTCGTTGCTAATTGGCAAGGATCTTGGGAGAACAAAGCTGCCCACAGGCAATCAAGAGGAGACGCAGGTGAGCCACAGCAAGCCCCCTCTGGGGTATCTCGAGACAGGAGAGGGTTTTGCGAAGGACTGAAGTCTCCAGTTGGCAGACGGGTGCTGGTGCTTGCGGTGTTTGTGCTATTTATGCCATTCACACCCACGGGCTGGTGAAGCATGAGGAACGCGATCGTCCATGGGGGACTGGGGTCGGTGGGGTGGCGGTGGTAATCACGCTCACCTTTGTGACTCGCTGGCCTTGGGGATGAGCCAGCCTGAACATGTTCTGTGGCCCTTGCTATGCGGGTGCGGGGAGCACGTGGGCTCCCAGTGAGCAGAATCAGCAGGCTCCCCAGTTCCCAGAGGCTCAGAAGCGACTCTGTGGGAGGCTTGACTGTCCAGGCGGGCCTGGGGGGGGGGGTGAAGTCATTTCCTCTCCTCCTTTCTCATTTTTGGGTCCCCGGTGCCTTCATGGTCTTCTCCCTTGCCTTCTTCTCAGCAATATAAGATCAAAGACTAAATTATTCATTCACAGTGGAGTGGAGCACATTCAAAGTCAAGTCTGCTGGGCATCTCTCGGCAGAATTGCTGAGGATGAGGGCCCACATCTTCAGGTTCTTCAGCAACATTAAGTCACAGCCCTAGGCTCTGGTCTCCCACCAGTCTGCCTCCCTCCATCTTTCCCTGTCTGAATTCTTATCCACAACCCCAACTTTACCCCAGGTGAAGCCCAGTAAAACCACCTTCCAGCCATTCAGCCATGGCTCTGGGTTCCAAAGCTACTGTCGCTCAGGATGCCTGGTCTGTCCCTTCCAGGTGTGAGCAGAGAAACTACCTAAGATGTGCTGAGCACAGGACTAGTGACAGTCCCCAGACACTCTAACAATCTGGTTTGTGCTCTCTGCATGTCAGACATTCTCCTAAACTCTGCATAACGATCCTGTCAATCCCCACAACAACCCTATTCAGTAGGGACCATTTCTATCCTGATTGCACAAATGAGGAGTCTGACTCATAGTGGGGCTGGGATTTGAGAGTGGTGCTGGAGTCCGCATGGCATTTCACTCTATTAAAACACAGGCTACTTCATCTGTCCTTGTGTTGAACTCTCACCTGTGCAGTAGTGAGTGGCACAGATGGGATCCGAAGGGCAGCCACTGACTGGAAGTCTTTGTGTTTCCTACTGCACCCCCTGAGACCAGCAGATGGGTGCTGCTGTAGGCCTCCTGTGACCTCCCAGGACTGGTTGGATGGGGTGGGGGCGTGGGAGCATCCTGGCTACTGGATCCAGTCTTTGGGATCTGAGTATGAATTTCAGTCTGTGAATCTGTGACATGGATTCATCTATCAGCACCACCATTTCAAAGTTCAGAAGCATCAGCAAAGGAGAAGAACAAACGCTTCCTCTGAGCCGCCGCTCTCCGTTGGGCGCTTATCTCCAAGGGGCAGAATCATCGAGATGCACTGTGCCCATGTGTGGCTCATGAGCTTTGTTGTGAGTTTTATTTGATTATAACATGGAAAGTCTGCTCATGACTTAGGGTGCAGCTGTATGGCTGCTTGCTCACAAACAACAAAAAAATAGATGTAGGGGGACCAGCAGGACCCAGGAGCATCAGACAAGGAGATTGGTGCTTTAAGAGCAGGTTAATCAACAGCATTTGTACAGCTCCTTCCGGGGGCAAAGCCTCATGTCCTCTCGATAGACTGTGACGGCACCCTGGTGCTTCCTGCCGTGGGGGCAAGGGTCAATAGGTAGGCCCTTTGTAGTGGGTTGGGGAAAGAGGGCTGGAATGGAGACAGCGTGTGTTGGTTTATATAAGAACTGTGACTGTGAGGCCTGGATGTGTGTGTTTTGTTTATTTTTGTCCAGTAATGGAAATCAAGCCGAGGGCCTTGTACATGCTGGGCAGGTGCTCTACCACTGAGTTATGGCCTGGTCCTGTTGTGTGTTTAAGACAAGTTCAAAAGCCCAAACATGGAGCTGGAGCAGTGGTTCAGCGATTACGGTGCTTGCCTGACATGTGCTATTGGTGGCTTCGAATCCCAGCACCACATACACAACGAAGTGTCAGAGCAACGAAAGCTATTTGAAAAGCTAAATAAAATGGATTCTCCCTTTCTCTCTGTGTCTCTGACTGTCCCTCTCTCTTTAAAGGAAAAACAAACAAAAAAAGCCCAAACCCGTCTTGGTCCTGAACTTGAGGAATGCTAACCAGATTTAGCGTTTTTTCCCCCTCTGAGTTCTTACTTTGTAAGCACTGTGCAAAGTGCTTACAGGGCAGCCTTACCGAAGAGGGAACATGCTGACCTCATTTTACAGATGGGGAAACTGAGGAGAGGTGGAGTGAACGGGCTGGAGGCACAGGGATGGGAAGGCAGACTGTCTGATTCTGGGGCCTGTGCCTTTCTGGCTTGGCTGCCCTGTCAGGGAGAGGGAATCAAGGGTCCTCAGGCAGAGGGTGGGACCCGAGCTGGCCTCAGCTGTCCCACTCAGCTTCTTTGGACTTCCAGCAGGAAGCAAGCAGAATAGGCTCTGGAGGGAGGAGGCCTGGCTTGTCCCAGCCTAAGTATCCCTCAGCAGGTTGCTCAATGTCTCTGAAGCCTGCTTTTCCTCATCTCTAAAACATCTTCCTGACCCACAGGGTCAGGAACACCTGTCAGCTGCGAGGGGCTGGTAAGCAAGGCAGAGGGAAACTCTGCAGTAGTTGGATTGGACTCGGTGACGGGAGGCTGGAGGCCTGGGGTTTCCCTGCCAAGAATGCCATCCTCCCATGACTTGGTGTTATTTATTTATTGGAGAAAGGGACAGTGAGGGAGACAGAGAGAAACAACTTTATTTAGTTTTTCACATGGCCTTAGTTGCTCCAACACTCAGTTGTGTACGTGGTGCTGGGGTTTGAACCCAGGTCCTCGTGCTTGCCAGGCAAGTGCCGAAACCGCTGAGCCACCGCTCCAGCCCCACAGCTGTTGGTGTAAATGCTGTCTTTTCACAAACATGCTGGTGGACTGGCCTGAGCCCCTACCTCCCTCAGCCTTCGGCCTCTCCCCGTCTCCTCTCTGCGTACCAAACCTGCATATGAGCCCCAGCCCTGCCCAGGTATGGAGTATCCAGGTGGAGCCTGAGGGATTATTACAGGGACGAATATCCCAGTCGAAGACGTCTGGCAAGAGCAGGGGGCGGGGCATTCACTGTCGGGAAGCCGGTCCCCAGGAGGAGCTGCCCACCATATGCAGGGTGTCAGTGGGTGTGTGCTGGGGAGATGGGTTCTACTACGGGTCCCCTCCCAGTGCTGTCTAGCCTGTATCACACCAGGCACTTGAGACTAAGCAGAGGCCACCCCACTCTGCCACTTGGCACAGGAGGAGGGACGGGGCTGGTGACAGGCTGGAGGTTTCTGGTCTGCTCTGTGTCGATTGATGTTTTCAATCAAAAAACAAAAGGGGTGGGGGAGAAGGATCCGTGCCTCTGAGCGGTTTCAGGGTAGCAGCAGAGGGCGGTGGAGGAGAGCTGATCAGGGGATGTGTTCTTGCTCAGCTGAGGATAGATGGCTCCCCTGAGCCTTGGGGGGAGAGGAGCTTGACTCCCACTGTGCTGCTTGCTCAGATGCAGCTCAGGGCCATTTCTCAAGCTCAGAGGAAGGGGATGAATGAGGGTGGGGGAAGAGGGGCTCCAGCAGGGAGAGTCCTTTCTCTCCTGGAGTGCAGGCTTGGCCTCAGAGTCTGCCTCCGGGTGACACTGGAGTGCACTAGTTCCAACCTGGCCAGTGCAGCCCTCAACAGTAGTCTGTTTTCCTGAGTTTGGATGCAGCGTCCCAGGTGGATGGTGGCCATGGCTGCACAGGGTGATTGAACTCAGTGCTGCTGAACTGTACACTAAAAATGGGTAAAATAGTTTTATGTTAGGTTTTTTGTTTTTTTTTTTCCAGGGCTGAGGACCAGACTCGGGGCCTTGTGCATGCTCTGCCACTGAGCTAAATCCCCAACCCCTTTGTTAGGTATTTTTAATGCAATAAGAAAAATCAGTTGAATTGGAAGTGTCCTCTGGTCTCCTTCTTGTTTTTTTAAATTTTATTTTAATATAGAGAGAGATATATCAATTTCACTTAGTTTTTCATGTGGCTTTCATTGCTCTGATAGTTAGTTGTGTACGTGGTGCTGGGTTTTGAACTCGGGTCCTCGGGCATGCCAGGCAAGCCCTGTAACTAATGAGTCATGGCTCCAGCCCCCTTCTGGTCTTCTTGATCTATGGAATGATTTAAAGAAATCTGAGATGCAGGCTGCAGTTTGGCTAAGTCCAAACTGAGTGGTGGCCTCCCCTCACTGCTTTCCAGAAGTTTCCATCCTTTCTCCTGAGGCTGGAGCTCTCCCCACGATTTGTCACCCCCTCTATCATTTCTCTCGGCTTCCAGTCCTTCTCTTTGGGGCCCAGAGGGACCTCTGCGTGGCGGTTTGCTGAGCCATTGAAAATTTCATGGATAATTCAGGAACACAAATCAAACAGGAGGCTGGAAGCTCTGGATTCATGAAGAAAAATGAGTTGGATTTGGCAATTTACGAGCAGCTCAGAATAGCAGTGCGGGGTGGGGGAGCAGGCAAAGGGCGCGGCACTGGTGGAAGGGTTGGGGGCACCCTTGGGGGAGGCAGAGGAGGGAGTGGGGCTGGACAGAGCAGAGGGATCCTGGGCTGCAGCACCCAGAACACCAGCTTTGTGGAATTTTCCTGTGCCTTGGACAAATGGACATGCAGGGTCCAGTGAAGGGGCAAAGATGCACCTCGGGCTTCAGAAGGGGGGTACTGCCCACAAAGCCTAATTTGGACCCTATAGATAGGGCCTCGGGTACAGAGGAGAGGGAGGCGAGGACAGAGGGAGGGGACGTATTCCAGCCTTGGTGGGAGGAGTACTAGGCCAGAATGCAGAAGCTTGGGTGAATTTCCAGAGCAGGGCTTCTGAGGCAGATATAACCCTTCTTCAGGTGTGCACGTGTGTGAGTGTGCGTATGTGAGAGAGACAGACTGTCACTGCAAGGGTAGTGAGATGCTCCGTGTAAGTCCAGGCCCAGGGGGAACAGCCCAAAGGCCATCTCCAAGGTCAAAGCCTCAGAGATTTCCAGGCCCAGCAGAGGTGGGGGCACCTGACTGGCTTTATTCCCCACTGCCTCCCCGTCATGGGTCTTCCAGGATAGTGTCAGCTTCTGGGTAACTTCCTCTACCAGACTGCACTCCAAAAAGAGCGCTGTCAGGTGCACGATCTAACAGAAATGGCTGTGTCTAAGGATCAGGGTTTGAGAGGCCTGGGATGAACCCCAAGAAGACATTGCTTGTTAAAGTGGCATGGAACAAGTTGCATCACCTCTTAGGGCTGCAATTTCCTTATCTAGAAAATGGGTATAGCATTTTCTACCCTCCACCCTCTTCATATTTTAAATAAAATTTCAGTATAGATTAAATAAAATCACAATCATGTGCTTGGTGTCTTCTAAGGGGTCATGTTGTGATGAATTCTTTTGTTAATTTCCCACGGGAATCCACTCCAATCGCTACTTTTTCCTGGTTTTAGAGTCCCCATATCTGAAATCAAGAGCTTAGGTCAGGGCTGAACCGATTGCTTATGGTTAAGGCACTTGCCTGGCATGCCTGAGGATGCAGGTTTGAACCCCAGCACCACGTATGCAATGAAGTGTCAGAACAATGAAAGCCACATGAAAAACTAAATAGAATTATTTCTCTCTCTCTGTCCCAGTCTCTTAAAAAAAAAAGAAAAGTGCTTAGGTCAAATGAACTCTCTGTCCTTGTCCACCCTGAACAACGGATCCTGTGACTATCTTAGTTTATCAGTTCCTGATTGACATGTCCCCAGCTGAGACTGGTACATGCAGAGTCAGGACTTGGAAGAGGTAGCACTTTATTTGGTTAGGCATTTTACTAAAATGATTTCTAGGCAGGAGGTTTAGGGCCTTAGGACATAATACCCCATAATACCAAAGATATCACCTTGGTATACCCAGTATTTTAAGCAGAAAGAAATTGAGAAAATCAGAGAAATCTTGCCTTTTACATCTGAAACATTGTCACAAAAGAATTTTGTAACCATGGGACTCTCATTCCAGAGGGTTCCTGCACCATACCTGGTGATAGATCTTGCTAAATCCCACCCGGTTTATAACCATTAACTCATATCCTTCTTGTCCTATAGTCACACTTCTGCATGATCATAAAAATACATGATTCCCCTGGGGTCTCTGGATCTTCCTTTGTCATATCAAACTTAACAAATTTGTAATCTTTTCTCTTGGTAAACTCATCTGCTATTGGGGCATCAGTCATGAACCTTGTGGTGGGCGAGGAAGATATCGTCTAGGGCTCTGCCAACATCGTGGCTGGATGTGTGCCTTCTAATGCCCCAGTGCAGAGGCTGGGGCCGTCTCTTAGAATGTAATGGGGAGAGTGTCCCGGAACTTCCATTGTTCAATGCAAAACATTTGCATTTGAAAAGGTGAAGGAGATGGGATGGAGCTTAGAGACTCTTGCGACGGGGCGGGGATGCCCTGTTCACCTGAGAACCTTTTGGAGTCGGCTCAGTGCTGTTGAGTTCATATGATACACCCGGTGCGCATGAGGAAACGGAGACTCAGAGAAGTAAAGAGAGGAAACCATCCAGGGTCACGCATCTGCGAGTGGTGGAAACTGGACATAAACAAGGCCCATCTGTCCTCAGAATGGGAGCTTCTCCAGCAAAATGATTTTCTGTCCGTTGAATCCACAATGTCACCTCACTGAGGTCTCCACTGAGTGCCTTTTCTCTTGAGTATTATTTTAGTCAGCTTTTTTGCTGCTCTAACTAAAAGACCTGACAAGAACAATTTTAGAAGGAAAAGTTTCTTTTGGGGATCATGGTTTCGGAGGTCTCAGTCCGTATATGGCTGGCTCCATTCCTTGGGGCTGGAGGCGAGGCAGAGCGTCATTGCAGCAAAGTGTGGTAGAGGAAAGTGGCTCAGGACGTGATCAGGAAGCAGAGAGAGACTCCACTCACCAGGTGCAAAATGTATACCCCAAAGGCAAGCCCCCCAGTGACCCACCTCTTCTGGCCACAACCTACCAGCCTTCAGGTACCATGGTACACCACCCTGTTAATTTCTATCTGGGGATCAATGCACCGACCGGGTTAAGGCTCTCCTAACCCAATCATTTCACTTCGAAGCCTTTTCACACTGTCTCACACATGAGCTTTTGGGGGACACCTTGTATCCAAACCATAACAAGTGTGGTCACATTTTTCTATTTCTTTACCTGTTTAGTAATTTTGGATTGTGCCCAGGCCATTGTGGATGGCATGTTGGAGGGACTCTGGATTTGATTATTTTCCTCTGAAGAGTGTTGATTTTTAATTTTTTGGTTTAGCTGAACTCTGTCTTCCCTCTGATGGAAAAGCTGCTGAATCTGTTTAGCTTATTTCATGTCAGCTGAGTGGTTTGCGGTCTTCCTGTGTGTGTTCGCTACGGATAAGCAGAGATCTGGGAAGCGTTTATATACAGAAGATAGGGTTTAATTTCTGTGACTCTCTTCTTTATGGGATTTCTGCCATCACTTTCCAGTTAATACACTCACATATTTTTTCTGGTTCTTCAAGCTACTAATACAGTGGGTTCCTATAAATTCCCCTACCTTATGTGACATCTGCCCTCAGGAGAAAAGCTTTAAAAACATAAAATGAACCCATCCTGCTCCTCCACGTGTCCGTTCCCTTCTGATTTCTGCCTGCTGTGTGTTTCACCAAAGCCTTTAAAACAGTGTACCCACAGTCTTAGTCATCCGTGGGAGGACAGGTCTGAGAGGAGCCTCTTGGCCATTATTGGCAGCTTCGCTCCCCTTTGAAGCAGGTGGTTTCTCCTATGGCTCTGACCAGGCGGGCTCTGTTCTGAAAGTTTCACCAGAGTCCCAAGGAGTCTGGTCTTCAACTCTGGTTAGGGTTTGGATGAAAGGTGACCCCCAGGAGTTCATGCGAGACAATCCAAGAAGGCTGAGGTGAAATGATTGGTTTCTGAGAACCTTAACCCAATCAGTGAGCTGATCCCCTTATGGGATTAACTGGTGGCTGTTGGCAGGTAGGGTGTGGCTGGAGGAGGTGGCTCACTGGGGTGTGCCTTTAGGGAATATCTTGCATCTGGCATGGGGTGTCTCTGTTCTCTGGAGCCAGGCCTCGATTGGCTTCCCTCCACCACACTCTTCCGCCGTGATATTCAGCCTCACCTCAAGCCCTGAGGAATGGAGCTGGCCTTCTACGGATTGAGACCTCTGAAACCCTGAGCTCCCAAATAAACCTTTCCTCCTAAAATTGTTCGTGTCGGGTCTTTTAGTCACAGCAGCAGAAGAGATGATGGAAACAACTCCTAACAGTCCTTCTCCAGGACGCTGCTGTGTTGTAACTAACTGGCTCTTGGAAGCACTGGGGCTGTGTCCATGATGACCTTCTGGGTGCTGCTGCCTCCTGTGGTGTCCTTTCTTGGGAAGGAAGGTGCTGGGCTGCTCCGGGCACCCAGCCTCAGGTTGCCCTTCCAGGTGTCCTGATGCATGCAGGTAAAAGCTGCACTTTGTGCCCCTAAGCACATTCTTGGCACAGTCTCTGTTGGGAGAAGCTGTCTAGGAGGGAGAAGGCAGGCTTTCCAGCTTGCCAGTGATGTCTGCCTTTGGGGCTTTTTCAAGTGGCCACCACCTGATCAGCTTTCCCCAGACACCTCCTGGAGCTGCAGGTGTGCACCAGGGGCCCGGGGAAAATTGGTTCCTCCTCAAAGTCCCATTTCGCTTTCTTTGGAGATATCAGAAAGACCAGAGCCAAATCTGTGTGATTTAAAAAATGTTCCTGCCCTGTAGGGCACCTGCTTTTCTCTCCCTTTTCCTCTTTCTTTTTTCTTTTTCTTTTCCTTTCTTTCTTTTTTTTTTTTTATAAAAATACCTTGTGTGTGTCAGAAAGACGAAGCCAGAAGAGAAACATCCCTTTGATGGCTGAGAATTATTGTTTTAAAGGCTTTATTTAAGCTGCTCTTAACAAAACTCAAACATCTGGCTTGTGGCAATGGTGTGCCAGCATTCAGCTGGAGAAGCCGTGGGCGGATGGCAGGCGCCCAGGCTGGTGGGGAGGAAGGCAAGCTGGTCCTGGCCAGCCAGGCTGCTGGGGCCACCGCCGGTGCTGTGCCTCCTCGATGCAGCCTTGTGACTGGAGGCAGGGGAACAAACCATTCTCTTTAGCAGGTCCTTACGCAGAAATATTTTGCTAAGGTGACCGTATCCACGTCCGTCTCTCAGGACTCAGAATGTGAGAAAGAAACAGGGCTGTGAGGAAAGGCCAGCAGAGCTGTGCTGGTCCCCTGCGCCCCATGCCGACGTTCTCACATCCGCTGTCAGGTTCAATTCTTGAGAAGATGAGGTAGATTAAAATTAATACCTTTGCATTCCAGATCAGAAAACTCAGTGAGGTTAAAATGTGCTCAAGTTTACCCAGTTAGCAATCGGCAGAGTTGGGATCCAATCTCAAAGTCAGAGCCAGAGATATAATCTTCCATTATGTCCTGGTCACCTCTCATGTGAGCCCTGAAACCAGGCTCTGTGTAGCAATATGGTTTCCTCTTCCAAACTGCATGGAAGGTTCTGTGGCTGGAGGAGGGAGAGGAAGGGTTCTCACTGTGAGTGATTTCTTTGACGATGCGCAGGTGACCTGTACTGTTCCAGGATGGAACTCTGGTCTTGACCACCAAGAGCTGTGTGACGTTGAGCAAGTTACTTAACTGCTCTGAGCCTTAGATTTCTCAGGTGAGAAAAAAATTACTCCCTGGAAAGATCCTAACAAGAAATGTGTATAAAAGTCCATGGCTGTGTGTCTGACATGGACAAGGGACTTAACTAGTTTTGGTCTTTCTCTTCCTTTCCAGCTGTGAGAGGTTCAGGGCCTAGCCCCAGCATCAGAGCTGAGAGGCAGAGATCCTGAAGCAAGCAAGGGAGGTTGGGCTGTGAGGCACTGGAGGGCTCCAGCTGCATTGATTGGTTGGCTGGAGGGGCTCCAGCTGCACTGATTGGTTGGCTGCTGGAGGCCCCTGTGCAAGTCCTTGGGGCAGGGACTGGGTAAGAGTGTGAATTTCAATGTGGGGGGACCCTGGTGGGTGTCTCTCACCTGCTGTGTCCTGGAGCCTGGAGCCCTTCCTTCTGAAAGCTCTCAGAAACCACCTGCACATTTTACAGGCAGGGAATGGGGACCAGAAAAGCATAGGGACGCGGCTGAGGCTTCACAGCAAGCAGAGGGCAGAGAGGAAGCTGGGCCTCTGTTCTGCAGCCTCTGAGGCTCGTGATGGTGGCAGAGGATGAATGTGGGGTAGCACAGTCTTGAAGACAGCCGGGCTCTGTCCCCCAGAAACAAGGCAACTCGTGGGGGCCCAGTGGCCCTTACCTGCAACCAGCAGGGGGTGTCAGGGATGCCTGGGGAGCGCCTGCTCCTGCTGAGATGGCGCTGGTCTGTCTGAGCAGCTGTCCCCTGCTCTCCGATCACTGTGGGTGGAATTTGCCCTTTAGTTCTCACACTCAGGGCTCAGCATGCCCAGCAGGAGGACGACCAACTTCTGAATCTCCTGCCACTTCCTCAGTACACTCAGGAAAGCTTTCTCGTTTATTCTTTTTGTTTGTTTATTTCTATTTTATTTCTTTTTTTGTTTTTTAAAGAGAGAGGGACAGTGAGAGAGAGAAAGAGAAACAACTTTATTTAGTTTTTCACGTGGCCTTAGTTGCTTCAACACTTAGTTGTGTATATAGTGCTGGGGTTTGAACCTGGGTCCTCGTGCTTGCCAGGCAAGCGCCGAAACCGCTGAGCCACCTCTCCAGCCCTGTTTGTTTCTTTAAAAAAAAAAAAAAAAATATATATATATATATATATACATATGTATATATGTATATATTTGTACTGGGAATTGAACCCAGGGGGTGCTTTACCACTGAGCCACATCCCCAGCTCTTTTTATTTTATCTTTTTATTTGAGACAGGGTCTCACTAGGTTGCTGAGGATGGCCTTGAACTCGTGATCCTCCTGCTTCAGCCTGCAGAGTTGCTGGGATTGTAGGCATGTGCCACTGCTCCAGCCTTCATTAATTCTTGAGTCTCAGTGTTTCCAGCTGTAAGGTGGCGGCAAGGGACCTAACTGGGAGGATCAGAGTGTTGTACAAATTCCTAGCTGATGCTTCGGGTTCCAGTCCTGAAAACAGATAGGGCATCTTGTCAGTTTCCTCGCAAGAGCTCTTCCCATCCCTTTCTTTCCCCTTCTTTTTCCTTCTTTACCCCTCCCTTTCTCCTTTCATGACACTTGTTGAGCATCTGAGAGCAAAGCCAGGGCCCAGCACATCAGCACACACCTGTAATCCCAGTGACTTTGAAGACTGAGGGGGCAGGATGGCAAGTTGAAGGCCAACCTCTGCAACTTAGCAAGAGTCTCTCCGTGGCAGAGTGCCCCTTGGTTCAATTCTCAGAATTAAAAAAATAATAAAGCCAGAACTGGGAGGGAGGCCTGGACAGTAGAATCACATGGAAAGGGTTGAGTATATCTGGAGAATCTCCAGACAGCTTCAAGAACTGGGGGAGGCACAGTGAAGGCTGGAGAGAAACTGCAGAAGAGGTGGCGGTATATAATGGTTTGGAGGTGTGGTGTTCTCCAGAATCTCATGTGTGAGAGAATGCAGGAACAACGTTCAAAGGTGAAATGATTGGATTACGAGAACTGTGGCTTAAGCGGTGGATTCCTCCCTGGGTGTGGATTAACTGGGTGCTAACTGAAGGTGTCCCTGGGGGCGTGCCCTTGGGGGATGTATTTTGTCCCTGGTGAGTGGCACTCTCTGCTTCCTGACTGCCATGTCCTGAGGGGCTTTTCTCTGCCATGATGTCTGCCTCACGTGTGGCCCAGAGCTGTGGAGTTGGCCAACCATGGACTTGGAAACCGTGAGCTCCAAATAAACGTTTCTTCCTCTACATTGTTCTTGTCAGGTCTTTTGGTCACAGCGATGCAAAAGCGATTAAAACAAGGTGGTCATCAGATCAGGTCAGAGTCGAGCATCAGGAGAGGCAGAGGAGGGAGTTGGGGGACATGAGGTCTTCACTGGGCCAAGGACCAGATTAAGCCTGCCTGGAAAGACCCAGCCAGGGACTGGAAATTCTTTATCATTCTTCATGAATACAAGACCCCTAGGGGTCCTTTGCTCAAGCTCACCTCAAGAGGCCCATGCAGCAGTGGCGGCTGCAGCTGCGCTGGTTGCAGGTTGCAGTGTCTAGGGACCTGGGGGAGGGGACCTGTCTTGTTGGCCTTTGCAGCTGTTGTTGCCGTGGGTGTTGAACCAGTGGAGCTGCCCAGGGTCCCTCCAGAGTCTGGTCCCTCTGCCTTTGGTGCTCTGCCCACTGGTAAGTTGCATGGGTGCCTGCCTTTCCCAAGGGACTCCGATGTCCCACACAGAGGGACTCTGTCATACTCAGTGAGATACCACCAGCGTCTAGCCCTCCCTTGACTGATCAGAGTCAAGGTGGAGGCATCATGAGAGAATAAGGCTGTCAGTCAGACTTGGGTCAGGATTCCAGTTCCAGCACTTTCAAGCTGTGTGACTATTGCGGGTCAATTTCTCCTGTAAGCAGATTCTACGAACTGATGTGTGAGGAGGTTTGCCTATACCCTCGGGGGCTGAGGGACAAGAGCCTCAGCTGATCCCATGGGGAGTTCTGGTGCTAGGCAGACCCTTGAGAGCCCCCCAGATCAAGGCTAGAGGACAGTACTTCATACCTGTCATGCAGCACTATTGCAGGTGAGCTTTCCAGGGAAGGGACAGTGTTTGGCTGAGGGCAGTGCACTTAGTGGACAGCAGTCCCGGCAGCTGGGGGCCCTGGGCAGCACCCACACATCCACAGTGGCCACCTGGAGTGAGATGCCTAACCGAGGCTCAGCCTCCACAGCCGTGAAACGATGATTGATTTATTCTGTCAGCACATCTCCCACGTGCAGGGTAGAATAGCAGCAAACACCGAGGTCCCTGCCCCCAGGGAGCTGGTATTCTAGCCTGGGAAAGCTAGACTGGGGCTGGAAGGTTCTCACTTCCCCAGAGAAAAATAAGACTGCTGGCAGACAGGGACTGTCGAGCTGGGATGCGGCCTGCTTTTTCTTTTTTTAAAGAGAGAGAGAGAGAGAGAGAGAGAGAGTCTTTTATTTTTATTATTATTATTATTATTTAATCCACTTCGTTTTGTACCTGGTGTTGGGGTTTGAACCCGGGTCCTTGTGCATGCCAGGTAAGCACTCTACCCCTGAGCCAAGGCTCCAGCCCAAAGTTTCCTGCTTTCTATAGAAAGAGGACACATACCTGAAGGAAGTGAGGGGCAAGCCGTGAGAGCCCCCGAGTCAAGGGTGGCTTCTGGAATGGGCAGTTCTCACCGTAGGAGGTTGTTGTGTGCGTTGGGATATTTAGCATCATCCTGGCCTCTGCACACTAGATCGCAGTGCGCCCTCCACCCAGATTTCGTCACATGTCCTGGGGGGCAACCCTGGTTGAGAGGGCAACAGGTGTGGGGGGAGAGAATCCTAGACAGAGGGAACAACCCCAAGAGGCAAGAGCGCGCTTGGCGTGTCCACAGAACAGAGGCTGGAGCGGAGCCAGCTGGCGGAGACGGATGGGGAGGTGTCAGATGGTGCGGACTTGCACATCATTGTTAAGATTTTGACTTTGACTCCAAGTGAAAAGGAAGCTTCGGAGGGTTTTGAGCAGAGAAACAATATGGTCTGACTTATGTTTAAAGAGATTTCCCCCGGCAGCTTCCTCACCTTGGTGATGGGAGATTGAAGATGAGGTTTTCAACATCAACAGGTGTTCAACAAATGGACCCGTCATCCTCAAGAACAGGTGGAATGTGGCCTTGGTTTGCATTTGAGGTCACTGTGCATCTTGGCTGGATAGAGTTGTTTTTGTGACTCAGGGCCCTGGAATGTGCAATCAGGAAGGGGACTGTGGAAGAGGGGAGCCCAAACCACTTCCTGCAGAGGAGAAAAGCCAGGCTAGATGGGCGAGGCCGCTGGGATGCTCAGCCCGAGTCAGCGGCAGCGTGAGGGCTAACATCTGCACACCGGCTCTTTAAGAGTTGGTGACCTAATTTGTGTCACTGTATGTGAGTGCTTTTTCTTTTTTTAATTAAAAAGAGAGATAAAATTCAAAGACAAGAGGAAGGTGCTCTAGGCTGGATGGGCTTTCACACAAGCAAAAGATTTGCCCGGAGAATTAGTCTTAAATAATAATAATCAAATGATAGGTTTGGCCCTGATCTTCCTAGGCAAGAGGCTGGCTTGCCGAACTAGCCCCTGGCAGGGGCTTCTCTCAGCACCATGTGGGACCACATGCTCCTGCCTTTACCTTCTGGGCTGCGGTAATACTTCCCTGACCGGTGAGTCCCATTCTTAGATGGGAAAACCGAGGCAGAGGTAACCTTGAGTTTGACCCCATCAGCAGGGCGTTCATCATGGTGTTCATCATGATGCGAGGCCCCAGAGATGCGGGCTCTCTTAGTGACCACTGTCTGTTTTTGTCACCTCGGTCAGGTCATGAAATATTCTGGGGCCTTGAGCACCTGGTCTCTGGGTTAAAGATATTAATTAATCTCTCCCTTTTCCCGGGGTGATATAAGGAGGACACTTTATCTTCCACACTTTTGCAGTGTACACTTCACACCAAATGGGTCCCTGATACACATCTGTTGAAGGTTTGAATATTTATTGAGGACAATGAGGTGATGCCTGGGGAATACTAAACTGGAGCATGAATTTCACAATTTTTGCAATTGTGAAATTGCAAAAATGCCGAGAGGTGAAATTGGGTTACCAGTGTCTTAATCCTATCCGTGGGTCAATCTGATGGGATGAACTGGAACTGTAGGCTGGTAGGGTGTGGCTGGAGGAGCGGTCATTGGGGACGTGGCCAGTGGTTTCCTGCCTGTTCTCTGATGTGATCCCTTGAGCTGCTCCCCTCTGCCACACTCTTCTGCCCTGACGTCCTGCCTCGTCTGGAGCCTGAGGAATGGAGCCAGCCTTCTGAGGCCTGAGACCTGAGCCAGCAAGTGAACTCCTCCTAAAATCGTTCCTGTTGGGTCTTTTAGTCACAGCAACAAAAAAGCTGACTAAAACAGACTTCATCAAAACGCAAACTTCTGTGCTTCAAAGAATACTATCTAGAAAGTGAAAAGACAACCTACTGAATGGGAGAAAATATTTCAACAATGTATCTGATAAAGGACTTCTACTTAGAACACATGAAGAACTCTTGTAGCTCAAGAATGAAGTGGCAACCCCATTTGAAAGTGCACAAAGGTTCTGAAGAGATGCTGTTCCACGCAGGCCCACCCCTGGCCAGCATGTGCATGAAAAGATGCCCACCGTATTAGCCATTAGGGGAATGCAAATCAAGACCCCAGCGAGATGCCACCACGCACCGAGCAGGAGGACTATCATAAAACGAGCAGATCTTAAACCGTGTTGGGGAGATGTGGGGAACTGGAACCTTCCGCTGCTGGTGAGAATGTGGAATGGTGGTTTTGGAAAGCAGTCGTCAGCATTTCAAAAATTAAACAGACTTAACCACGTCACTCAGCGCTTCCACCCGTGTTTATATCCCCAAGTAGTGGAAACAGACATCCACACGGAAGTGATACGTAAAGGGAATGGGGTTTCTTTTCTTTTTTGGTACCAGGGTTTGAACCCAGGGTGCTTAACCACTGAGTCACATCCCCAGCTCTTTTCATTTTTCATTTTGAGAGAGGGTCTCACTAAGTTCCTTAGGGCCTCACTAAGTTGCTGAGGCTGGCTTTGAACTTGCAATCCTCCTGCCTCAGCCTCCCGAGCCGCTGGGATTACAGGTTTGTGCCACCGCACCCAGCTCTTTGGGGTAACAAAAATGTTCTAAAATTGTGGTGACAGATTGTACAACTCTGCAAATGTACTAAAAATCATTATATTGTGCCCTTTAATGGGAGAATTGTATAGTATGTGACTTATATTACAATAAAGCTGTTACCAAAGAAAAGTGGGGTTATAAATAGCTTCTATCTCTCATTTTGATTGCGAGGGACAGTGAGATAAAGTATAGCATCTAGTATATAACGGGCTCTCAGGAGATGCTCATTATTTTATTATTACCATTGCTGGGCTGCAGGGGATCATAGAGAATCAGGACCGCGGCTTGCACGGCTCCTGACATGTGATTGGTGACTGCAGCACTGGGCTCCTTCCTTCCTTGCGGGGGCCAGTCGGGGCAGTGCATGCAAGTCCCACTGCATCCAGGGCTCTGGTCAGTGCGCTCCTTGGAAGCAGTTTTTCATTCCAGCGGGCGGAACTGCCATGGGAAGCAAGCAGGGGAAAGTTTGGCTTGGGCCTCGTAACAGGGTTTATTGAAATCACAGACCTATAAGTTTTTCTGGAGAAACTTTGTCCCTGTTTCACCTCTCCCCATCCCTCTTGCCCACTCAGGGAGGGACTCAGCAATTTCTCCTCTTTGTTCTGGGGTTGCTCTGTAAGGAGCTGAATTGTCGTCTCTATTAATGGGGCCCCCTGAGCATTTTCAATTTGAATCTTTCCCTGTAGCCAAGTCTCTCCCCCAACTTCTCTTTGTAGTGCAGATTAGCTTCTTGGAAGGATCTTGTACAGTATTTTGCTCCCAGGAGGCACAGGGTGGAGCTGGGGTTGAGGTGGGAGGCTTTGGTGGAAATTACTGATTTTGGTGGTTTTGACCCTACTCCCCACCCCACTCTGGTCCAGGATGCAACCTGTCCTGTCCTTTACCTTTCCTTCCCCCAGCTCCTCGCCCCTTTCCCGGTCTTCCAGTTGTAAGGAGCAGGGCAGATGGGTGGGTGCTATGGGACTGGGTGGGGAAACACCACAGGGATTCCTCTCCTTCCTCATCGTACGCTCTAGGGCTCAGGGCGAGGCTCAGGGGTCTGTGTTGGTGTAGGGTACACGCTCACGCATGCAAGCAGGTGGCGATGGCCACAGAGATAGATGGGTGTGGTGTGCTGTGTGGTCCAGTCTCCCCGAATCCAGGACCTAGTCATTCATTCCTCAGCTGTGGGCGTATTGGTGGCTGCCGCCTCTCAGTTGAGCTGTTTCCTGGGATTGCTTCGGCTAAAGAGCCTCATGCAAGGTCTTACCCACTCCTGCCCCCATTGGGTGGTCTGCTTCCAATGTGGGAGGTGAGGGTAGGGCCCAGTCCTTTCCTCAGGTGGGACTCTGAAGGGCTGGGCCAGCTCCAGAACTCCCTGTGGGATCCAGAGAAGCCTGTGCTAGGCCGTCCCTCTGACCCAGCCTGCTTCCCCACTGACACCCAGGAGCTGGCCTGGGGCCATAGGCTGTGGGTGTTGGCCAGGGACTGTCCCAGCAGCCACACCTAGGCCTTTGTGTTCCCCTGGTTGATGAAGACATTCTCACAGTACGCTGGACAAGGCCACCCAGTGACCATGAAGAAATGAGGTGAAAAACAAAACCATTCTGTTATCTGGGCCAACAAAAAGGGTAAGTGCTGTCTACACCACTAAAGGAGCATTCACCCCAAACCCCCCAGCTTTAGCCTCCTTCTAGACAAGGTATTAAGACACCAGTCATAGAATCGCCCCTGGTTCCTACTAGCAGAACCCCATATGACTCCCTTGAATCACCCTTCAATTCACCTACCATGAGCTCAAATCCTATACATCCTTTCCAACCCCTCTTATGGAGATGCCCCACAGGTCCCCATGGTGTCTGGTCTTTCTCATCACAGCAAACAACAAACCCAATATGCCTGGCTGCAGGGGTGTGCCGCAGAGACCCTGGATGGTATTGACTGACCCCCGTGATTGCAAGGAGAAGTTCCCAGCAAGCTTTGTTTTTTGAAACAGGGCCTTGCTAGGTTGCAGTGTGGCTGAGGCTGGCCTTGAACTTGCCATCGTCCTGCCTCAGCCTCCTGAGTAGCTGGGATTACCGGTGTGTACCACCAAGCCTGGCCCCAGTGAACTTTCTGAACACAGATTTCTGTCTCAAAGTCTGCCTGAGTCAACCTAAGAAGATCGGCACCCGGAGTGGCCAAGGAAGTAGCATCTAAAACGAACTTGGAACTGATGGGCAGAAGGAATGGAATATCAAGGTCAACCTGCTACTCCAAGGTCAGAACCAAGACTAGAAGGAGTGAGTCACCGAGACTTTGCTGGGACCAGGGTCAGTGCACTTGAAAGTCATGAATCCTCAGATCCGAGTAGGATGAGAAGCATTATCCCCCAGGTTCTCCCCGCGCCTCTCCTCTGGCCACCAGACCAATAACTAGGGTTAAGTCAACACATTACCTGGCCAGGGAAGGTGCTGGGCCTGCTCTCAAGGGTTCACGCTGAGGGACCCAGGCAATACGTCTTGGCAGAAGTCAGCTGAGTATGGGACAGCCTGGATCCTGAGGGTGCCGGTGTGCAGGGGACAGGGGACACTCATTCCCCAGCTCTGGGGGTGTTGGCTGCTGATGGTTCTTGGCTGAGTCCTTCAGTAATCACTTTCAGCCAAAGGGAGCGGTTTGGTCTAAGATGGCACCCTTGCCCAGGGCAGCCTGCATGCTTAAGGGATGCCTGAGGGAGGGTGAAATTCCTGCCCTTTCCTCGAGGTGGCGCCATCCCAAAGCCAGAGCTCTCCTTGGCTCCTTGGGGATGAATTGAGGCCCTTTTTTCCCTTTCTTTCTTTTTTCAGCTGTAGTGCAATTCAGCTCTCCCCTCTGCCCATTTCCACTTCCTCTGCCCTCTCTGCCGGGTTGATCCTGCCCACTAATTTCCTCCTTGTAAATCTGTTTCAGAATCTGCTTCCTTGAGGAATCTAGGCTTTGATAATGAGAATGAGGAAAAAAAGAAAACACAGGAAGCATGAATATCAGAGGAAAGGAGAGGGAGCCTGCCAGGACACAGGCGCCTTCCTGGAACTCCAAGCAGGACACAGGTCAGCCTTCAAGGCAGGGGCTCCACAGGGAATGTGGCTGATGCACCAAGTGACTTAAACAGGGAGCCATCTACCAGCAACCAGGACGGCACAAACAGTTGGAAAGCAAGACAGAATGCTGGGAAGCACAGAATCCTGTGGAAGTAAAATTCAGTGTGGGAATTGGTAGGTAAAGTTGAGAAAGGTCTCTCAGAAAATAAAACAAGGGGGTGGGGGGAAGAGACCCAGAAGAAATCCAGAAAGTCTAACGTTGGAATAATAGGAATTCCCAAATAGGGGGGTGAGATCACCAAGAACCAGTGGAAGATAATCCCCAAGGCGGAATGGCTCAGCCTGAAGAGCCTGTTAATGCCGGGCTCTTGGATATCCATGTGACAAAGAGAAACTTTAATCCTGGCAACATGCCAGATGCAAAAATTAATTTAGGATGGATCATGGACCTAGACATGAAAAATAAAACAGTTTCTAGGGAAAAAAAACCCAAAGAATGTGCTTAAGTCATTGGGATAGACAAAGATTTCTTAAACAGAACACAAAACCTCTAACCATAAAATAAAATATCACTAAATAAGACTATTAAGACGAAGAACTCGTTTTCAGGAAGAGACAATATTAGAGCGGGAAAAGGCAAGGCAATGCCTGGGGAAATATTTGATATCTGTGTGCCCAGCAATGGTGCTGTATTCAGAGTGTACAAAGGAATTCTACCAGCTTGTAAAACAAGAGGCTTCGCTTTGAAGGATGAGCAAAAGACTCGAATAGGCATTTTACAAAATAAATCAATAAAAGAAGTACAAAGTGGTGAATGAACATGTTAAAAGGTGCTCAGTGTTATTGGTCATGAGGGAAATGCTAATCAAAACCACAATAGAACACTGCTCTATCCCTACTAGAATCACAAAGATGAGAGATCTAAAGTACTACCAGGCTATGAAGCTACCAGGGTTCTCCAACCTTGCTGGTTGCAGCTTGAATTTGCAAAATCATTTTTTTCTCAGTATTGGGGATCAAGCCCAGGACCTCATGCATGCTAAGCAAGTACTCTCCTACTTGAAATATACTCTCAGCCCTTGTGCAACCGCTTTGGAAAACTGGCACCTTCTACAAAAACTAGATGTATGCCTATTCTGTGATCCAACAGTTCTACCTCTAGATTCAAACAAAGTGAATACTTATTTCTACCAAAAGACAGATACAAGAATGTTATAGAAGCATCATTTAGAGTAGCAATATTTGTATTGCAGTAATACATACAATGAAATATTATACAGCAATGAAAAAGAACCAGCACCCTCTACATGGAACATGAGTGAATGTCCAATAAATAATGTTAACCAAAAGCAGTCAGACATATAAGTGTACTTGCTATAGAAGTCCATTTATAGGAAACTTAAAAAACGCAAAGCTCATCTATAGTGGTAGAGGTTAGAATGGTGGCTCATTTAGAAAGCTACCAACTGAAAGGAGGTGTAAAGGGGTTCATTGGGATGCTGGAAAAATTTCAATCTTGATTTATATTTATATGGTTTACAATATGTAAGTCACAGAACTACATGTAAGTTCCAACTTAAAAAACAAAGAGCCTGGTTGAGTGCCCCGCATAATAAATGAAAAAAGCCCACAGCAATTTGCATATCATTAGGAGTCAGAAGAGACAAGAGGGAAATCAGAACACTTCTAAAGAAATAAGAATCAGGCAGGCATCAGACTCTCATCAGCAACATCAGACTCCTTCACGGTTCTGAAAGAGATGATTTTCAACTTAGGATTTCTCTCTCCAGCCAACCCATTATTCAAGTTGCAAAGACTCCTAAAATTTGTCTCCCATAAATCCTTTTTTAAGGAGGTAACCCGAAGTTGTGTTGCATTGAGT
This sequence comes from Aplodontia rufa, assembly GCA_004027875.1. NCBI lineage: Eukaryota > Metazoa > Chordata > Mammalia > Rodentia > Aplodontiidae > Aplodontia > Aplodontia rufa. Next base: position 57,596 of record PVKS010004663.1, read on the forward strand.
AAGGGAGTAAACCAAGGTAAGGGGAAGACCGAGAATGCATAAAGAAACTGCTGAGGGTAGACCTTGGGAGAGCAGGGACGTGTTTCAGGGCAAGCGCTGCTCACAGGCCTGAGAGCAACCGGTCCAGGCATAAGCTGGAGGACCAGGGGCCCCAGCGGGAGGGGTGGTCCTTGGCGAAGAGGAGGCCTGGAGAAATACACTTTATAAAGACTTCTAAAAAGAGTTGAGACTGTGATAAAACAAATTAGGACAAAGAAAGACAACTTAGGGGCTGGAGTGGTGGCTTGGTGGTTACGGCGCTTGCCTGGCATGCACAAATACGCAGGTTCAAACCTCAGCACCTCATATACAACTAAGTGTCAGAGCAACGAAAGCCATGTGAAAAACTCAATAAAAATTGATTTTATCTCTCTCTCTCACTGTCCTTCTTTCTTAAAAAAAAAAAAAGGCAACTTAAAATTTATAATACCTCTCCCAGCACACACCTCAAAGAAAACAAATCACGGGACACTACTCGACTCCTCCCAACAACTGCCAACTCTCAATCAGAGAGCTCTATCAGGGTGACAGAATAAATGTGAATATTGCCCATTTTTACGCCACTGTAGAAACATAGATAACAGAAATTGGGAGGTAGAACTGGGAGAGGTGGAGAAGGGGAGGTGTGGGGGTTTTAATGCCTTCTTTTTACACAACATGCTTTTGGAGGATGGAAGATCGCAGAGGTAACCAGCAGAAGAACCTAAAACAGAGAGATGGAAGGAGAGGGGTGAAGGTGGTGTTCGCAAGATAAATCCTTGTCTATTACAGCAGTAAGTCAATAGATTGCGTCTAAAATGGATGAATCAAGAAATATCTGTAGAAGCATATTACTGAGAAAAATGGAGGTAAATATGAGACAGGGCATTTTAAAAAGTTGGATGTGGCTGCTTAAGGGGAGCTGAGTGGGGGTAGGCAGAGTTTAGCAGGGTACTGTTTTTAATCTTGTGCATCTGTTGTCTGGAATAAGTTTTATTAAGGAAGACAAACAGAGGTCAGATACGAGGCTATTATGAAAAGCTTTGTCCTTTTCCTGGGGGTGTGGAGGGTCTCCCCCATAATGCCCCAGAGCAAGCCTCCTACTCCTGCCTGACATCCGGGGACTGTGAACTCATTCAGTCTTTTCACGAGCAGGGATTTGGGTACTTTGAAATGTCACCAATTTTCTTGCCAAGGTTTCTCTGTGATAAACTTCATTCCCCCCCTTCTTCCCCCTCAAAAATACAATTTTCAATAAATAGCAAGCTCATAAATAACACAGGGTGCCGCAGAGCCTAATGAAACAGTGACAAATGCTATATCTTCATGGGATCAGGAAAAAAATAACAAAGGGGAGCATTCGGAGAGGGCTGAAGCCCCCAGAGCGCGTGAGATTTTATTAAAAATCCTTTAAGTTTCATGCAGCCCATTAAAGTAATTTTTCTGCAAAATAATTAAGCATCGTTTGCAGACATGGCTGCTTATTAATAAGAGAACACGGAGTCTAAGCTTCTGCCGGTGAAGTGTGGGCCTCAGTTCTGCCCAAGAAGTAAAGGAAGTGGGCTGGCCTGGGCATCTGGAGGGCTGGTGCTCACTCCCACACCAGGCAGCTGGATGGCTGGGAGAGTCCCTGCTACCCCCGGGCCTTCGTTTCTTCGTCTGTAAAATGGCAGGGTTGGCTGTGTGTGTACCTGGGGTATTGGGCAGATTTTTCTTCCCCCACAGAAAGCGTAGCCAGACACAACTTTGTCCATAGTTTCAGAGGGCTCAGGGATCTCTGATGCCCGCGTGGGATCCTCTGGGGCTCACTCTGGCTCACTTATTCTAGAGTTTTGTTCTTTTCCTTCTCCAGGGCTCACAGACAGGCTGTGGTTTTATTATTTATTTATTTATTTTAAAGAAAGAGGGGACAGTAAGAGACAGAGAGAAAGAGAGAAGCAATTTTTATTCAGTTTTTCAAGTAATTTTCATTACTCAGACACTTCACTGTGTATGTGGTGCTGGGGTTTGAACTCGCGTACTCACGCATGCCAGGCAAGTGCTGTAACCGCCAAGCCATACTTCCAGCCCCCAGGCTATGGTTTTAATCAGGGAAATCAGAATCTCTGAGGAAGTCCTGCCCTCTGTGGGTACACTCTTCTGCCAAGCGCTGCCCCTGGTGCAGGTGCTCCCCCGGCTGGCAGACATCATGCCAAGAAGTGACCTGTGTGGCGAGCTAGCCGGCATGGTGGACACCGGGCATGGCTTCCCTTCCTGTCCTGTGCAGGAGACCAGCTCCTGGACCCCAAGCCATCTCTGCAGGAGGTAGTCCTTGCCTTCTTCCCACAGCTGTGATGTTAGGGAGCTCTGGGTGGCTCACTCTCGGGGTCCCAGCATTCTCCCAATGCTGCCTGTTACTCTGCTTCTAGACTCCAACTAAGCAAATGATTTCCTCTGCTCCTCAAGCAGATCTTTTCTCCCTGGACTGGGAAGGCCCGTGCCCCTGCACTCCACCCTCACTGTTCAGGTTCACCTGTCTACCTGTGCAAGCCTGGCTGCTCCTCAGCCCACACATCTGTTCCAGCCTCCAGCCTATTGACAGCACTCACAAGCACCTCATTGTGTATGTGGTGCTGGGGTTTGAACCCACATACTCATGCATGCCAGGCAAGCTCTGTAACTGTTAAGCCACTGCTCCAGCTCCATAACCACTCCTGCTTGTACACCTTCTATATGCTTGATGCTGAGCATAGGGCACAGAGGAGGAAACTGATGCTCAGAGAGGTTAAGGAACGTGGCCAATGATACACAGCTAGCAACGGTGGGGGTGGGTGGACTTATAAGACTGTCCCCGGTGATCCCTGCCTTCTGGTGTTCAAGACCTTGTATAATTCTGCCTCCCTGATTACGGGCTAAATCTAGTGACTTGTTCTAACCAACAGAATATGGCAAAGGTGATGGATGGGATGTCATTTTTGGGATCAACCATGAAGGACTGTGACTTCAGTCTTGCTAGCAGGCTCCTGGTATTGCCCTTTTAGCCTGCACTCTTAGATGAAGCAGGCTGCCATGTAGAAGAGGGCCATTCAACACTTCTCGGGGGCTCACCGCACAGCCCGCAAGAAGCAAAATCCTGTCGACAGGCATGTGAGTGAACTTGGAAGTAGATTCTTCCCTCATCAAACCATCGGATGAAACTACAGACTCTGAGCTGAGGTTGCAGAGGACCCTTCTAGGCTGGGCTCCAATCCCTGGGCCACAGACACTGCGATAGCAGGCGTGTGCTGCTTTCAGTTGCTGTGTTTGGGGGTGACTTCTGTGCAGCACTGGGCGCCTGGCCCAGTGCCAGGCTGGGTTTGGCAGCCAGGCCTGTCTGGTGCTGAGGTTCCAGATTGGTTCTGCTGCACCAGGCTGCCTCTCCCACCTGTGCTCTTCAGCCCTAGTGTGGTGGAGCCGCTGGCAGAGGGTGGGCTCACACACAGGATGAGGGAGTCAGGGACAGTGAGGTAGCTCAGCCCAGAGGCTGGAAAGAATAAACATCGGGCCAGGAGCCAGGAGATAGTTCTCAACCTAGCTCTGCTCCTAATGTGTCTTGTGAGCTCTGAGAGGCTTCCTGCTCTTCCGGCCTCTGGTTCTCTGCGTGGGAAACAGGGGTGTTGGATGGGAGCTTGGCTCAGGTTCAAGGCCACCTGTCTCCTCTGAGCTCCAGGTGGATCCACAGCTTCAGGAGGCCCTTCTAGGGGGAGGGGTTGAAGGTAGAGCAGGAGCTGTCCTGCTGGCCTTGGGGACTTAAGCTGCTGGTGGGGGTCCTCAGTTGACCCCTGAAATTCCTCGCTACCCAGGATTCCCTGGGGCTCTTCCTCTGCCCCCTCCTCTTGAGCGGAAGCCTTGTCACCAGAGTGAGGTGTGGGCAGTGGGACTGTGGGACTGTGTGTTGGGGAAGTGCAGCTGCCTTGCTGGGCTCTACAGGGCCTTGGTTATGGCCATGATGAATGGCACCCAACCTCCTTCTGCATTATTGTGGTTCCTGGCCTTGGGCCAATTTCTGCAGCTGCATTTATAGTCCTGTGAAGCTAAAACAGAAAAGTTATTCAACTCCTTTCTTTTCCACTTGCCTTTTCCTGCATCTAGGGACAGGTGTGAGTTTTTTGTGTGTGTGTTTTAACCATCTTCTATAAATTATGAATTTAGATACCTGCAAAGCTCTTTCTGCTGTCGTCTAGCTGCCTGGAGTCCCTGAGGTTCAGAGAGCCCTCCCATAATGCTCTACAGAGGCACAAAGGCAAAGGGCTTAGGAGTGTGGTCTTGAGGTAGACCACTGTGTTTGAACCCTGACTCCACTGCTTACTAGCTGTGTGTCCTCAGTGAAGTTTCTTAACTTCTCTGAAACTCAGTTTCCTCATTCTACAAGGTGAGGACAATAGTTTTTCTCTCATAGGGTTGCTGTAAATACTGAGGGTGACAGAGCATGTAAGGATCTCAGCATTGAGCTGGCAATAAGTGCTAGTGATGGTGTTTACTCACGGCCCTGAGATGTAAGGGGCATCAAGTCTGCTGACCTTTAACCCCATGCTTCTTCCAAGAGGCTGTGCTACCAGCTGCCTCTGTGGAGTTCTGTTGCTCCTCTGAAGTTGGCACTTTGATGCTAATTTGACCTTGTTTTTCTGGTGCTTCTTGAATGTGTCCTTCAGTCCTTTCCTGGAGGGAGGCAGCAGGGGAAGGAGGAGGAGGAAAGGAGAGAAGGAGAGAGAGCCTGGTGAGTGCACTGTGCTGGAGCCCAGGGGCAGAAGCTATGCATCTCCATGTGAAGACTCCACCTTCAGCGCATCTCTCTCTCCGTCTGGGGAGTTTTATTATTCCTACTTGGCAATGCAGGTAAACCGAGTCTCGGGGAGACGGTGACTTGCTCAGTGTGACCCAGCTAGAAAGAAGTACAGCCAACCTTGCCCTGGCATCTGGTCTCGGGGTGACCCCGGGTGAACCCCTCTCTGGCCCTCAGTCTGTTGCTGGAATCGAGGTGCTGGGCGCTGAGCCTGGGCTTCTTGCTGCAGGTGCAGCCCAGTCTGAAGGGGCCTCCGATGGGAGGTGCCTGCTTCCTGGGCTTGCTCTGTGGTTGCTGATGGAAAATTTCTGCTTCATGTTTGCTGAGCCTTTTGGAGTCTTGAGTCCTGGAAGGCGAGTGTCGTACTTAATTATTCAGAACCCCATATATCTTTTGTAAGCAAGAAATCCACTCCAATGGGTGAGAAATGCCACAAATTGTTTATTGCTCTTTGCTTCGACTCTGGAGTGTGGGGCGGGGCTCGGGCAGCATCTCTGGCTGCTGGAGGCAAATCTCCGTGGACTTTCGGGTGTAAATGATCCCATCTTCTCCGAGCAGAATGGCTCGTGGGTTGGGGCAGGGGAGAGAGTCTCATAGCTCAGGTCCTCATTCTCCCATGAACCTGCTGAGAGCTTTGGAAAGCTATTGATGCTCTGGGAGCTCAGCTTTCCCTTCTGAGAAATGGGTTCATATACTCCTTGCCCCTTAAGAGCAGTGAGTTGTGCAGATCCCCCACTTTCTGACCTGGGGGCCCGGTGGAGAGGGGAGTGGGGGGAGAGAGAGCAGCAGGGAGATGAGCAGAGGCTGCTTTGGTCTCAGACTTTTGGGAAGCTGGAGGCACAGCCTCCCCTGCCGGGACTAATCTCCACCCTCCAAGCCTTCTTGTGTGGGCTCAAGGAGAGACCCCACGGCATCTCTGTACAGGGTCTTTGTCCGGATGGCAGGAAGTAGCTATGGACTTTCCAGGCCAGCCAGAGGGAGGCAAGAGAAACAAGCAGGTTGTCCTTGGGTTGCAGACTTCGCCTAGCTGAGCTCCTCTACCCTTTTGCAATAACCTCATGAGGTTGCTGGTCCAAAAAATCTCTCAAGTCAGGTTATGGCCTGGCCCACTAAGCAATTCATCAGTTTAATCACTTGGACACGCACTTGGACACGCACGTAGTGAGCCTGGCCTGAGTCAGACTGAACATGGTGTGTGTGTGCATGAGTGCACGTGTGTGTCTGTGTGCAAGTGTGTGTGCTGAGACGTGGTTCAGACCCAGTTCCCCAGGGGCTCATGGTTAAGTAGGGGAGGCAGCTCTGCACCAGGGAAACCTGCATAGGATAGAACAAGACTCCTGAGGAGGTCCTGGCCCATTCTCATTGGGAATGATGGAGAGGGGCTATCAGGGACGGCTTCTTAGAGGAGGGGACCCTCATGTCATACAGGATGCCTTGAGGATCATTATACTACATGGATTTCTTCCAATTGCTACACAATAGTTACTGCCAATGAACAGTGCTAGTGGAGGGGACCAGGAACAAGTGGCCACATCTAAGTTAAGTGTAGAATTGGGATGTGGGCCGAAACTCTCTCCATCCTGTGAGCAGGGCTCCTCATCTAGAATGTGGCCCTTGTCTCCAGACACTCACTGCAAGAGCCCCTGGGGTCAGAACTGGAACTCCGACCTCCAGACTCCAGAACACTATGCTTGTGCCACTTGGGCCATTGTCCCAGCTTCCACCTGGCTCTTCTGGCTGAGATTGTTCTTTGCTTGTGTCCCTGGGAGCTCACAGGGGCAGGCTGAAGGGTGGTGGGGTGCAGGGGACTGGGCCTGCACCCAGCACCCCGTCCCTAGGAGGCCAGGCTGCAAATCAGGGTGTTGCTTGGAGGAGCCCCCCCACCCCCCGCTCACTGGAAAATGCAGCTGGGGAGGTTGATTTTGGCTGCAGCAAAGGTCGCTGAGTACTTACTGTGCATCAGGCCCTGCCCTGCACTGAGAGTGAGGAGTCAGATATAACCCAGCCTGGTGTGGTCTGATGTTTGTTCCCCAAACCTCAGTGGGTGCCTTTCCGGGTGGAGGGGCTCTTTCCCATCCTGTGCTGGGCTTTGGGGGCTAAGGTGGATGTGCTTCCTGTTGGAGCTAGAGGATGCGTCAGATGGAGCCGAACTCAGACAGGGAGACCAGCAAGAGGAGACTGCGTCTGTCCAGGCAAATGACAGCAGGCTGGGTGAGGCGGATGAGCCCCTGGCCCTCACTATGTCCACCTGGACACTGTAGCTGCCAACTGCCAGCCTGCAACCTGACACCTGAGCCCCAGGCTTTCTGTGGCGAGCCTGCTCAGCATCTCAGCAAAGTGAATTAGCGCCCTCTGCTAGGGAGTGACCGGCCAGTGGACGCATCCCCAGCTCCCTCTTGCAGATCTGGCCTGCGCTGAGCTCCCTGGTTGCCCTTGGTGGAACCTGAACACCTTCCTTCACCGGCTTCCTTCCTGCTCCTGTCTCACAGCCCCCTCTCCTTCTGATGCCCCTTAGGGCCACCCCCTAAATAAACCCTTTCGCACTCAAATCCTGGTCTCAGGATCTGCTTCCAGAGGAGTCCACTCAGACATACAGGGTCACCGAGACAAGGGGACAGGTTTAGGTAGGCAGGGGGTAAGTCACTCCGCCTTTGCTTGTGACTGCTTCCACCAGAGAGCTGGGGACAGTTAGCATCGATGCTCTGGGTGTCTTTGAGAATTAAAAGAGGGCAGATGCTGAGTTAAGGGGAGCTATTATGACTATTGTGTGTTGTGGAAAATCCAAAAGAAGCCCACAGGTCCAGTTCCCTGCAGAGCGCCAGAGGGAATGGAAAGATTAGGGATGCAGGTAGCTCAAGACCAGTTAGATGGACATGAGCCGGAGGCAGAGAGCTCCCTCCTGGATGGGCTCTGGGAGAAAGGATCTCGCTCTTTAAGAAATGATGGTGACGCCTGCGGGGAGCGGGACGCAGCCTGGGCTGAGAGTCCTGGAGGAATTTCCCATTACTTCACGAGCTTCCCTCGTCCCGGGTTCTGATCCCCTGACTCAAGTGTGCTCAGCTGAGTGCCCCTGCCATGGACCTGAGCCCACACAGCCGGTTTGGAGCCCCATCTGGTGTTGTTCACCACACCCCTTTGGTGCCTAGGCTTCACTGGGAAGTATTTATTACCCGTCAGTGTGATAAATGAAAAGCCATATTTCACTGTGAATTATCCCCAGCCCATGCGAAGCACAGATCTATGCCTGGAGAGTTATTAAGTACTTACCACAGAATGCGATAAAAACTTCATCTTCCCCACGGGCCTCCCCCACCGGGGAGTGGAGAGGGGAGGGGAGCAGGGAGAAGGGGCAGCCGCCACATTTGCCCAGAGGGACAGGGGAAGGCCTGCAAGGCCTAGGAGGAGGCTGTGCTCAGGGAAGGCACTGGGGTGGGGGGGTTCCTGGGGCTCCTGGCTTTCTGTGTTGGGTTGTGACCTTGGGTATGGTCCTAGGACTCAGTTTCCCTATCTGTAGAACAAGTGGGCACGGGAAGCATTGGTTTTGGAAATTGCAAGTCACAAGCCACAGCCAGGCCGATTACCTAAAGTGTGGAACTGTAAGGAAGTAAAGCCAACAACAGGACGAATTCGGCTTGCGTTTCACGGACCTAATTGTGCCGTACAGAGAGGACATATTGTGTGATTTTGTCATCTGATCAGGAGTCCCTGGGCATCAGTTAGGATCCCAGGAGGAAGCAGATGGCACATGCACATTAGGATAATTCCAGGAGGGTTTTTAACAAGGTGTGGGCAGGGGCAGGGCAGATCCTCAGGGTTAGAAACAGGTGTGTTGGGGCTCCTTGGGTGGTGAGGGGCAAGAGAAGGGAATGGTAAGCAGAAGCCAGAGCGACGGGGGCGGTGTGGCACAGAGAGATTCCGAGATGAAGGGGGCCCTGCAGGGAGGGAGCCTGGGAAATGAGTACCTCTCCTCTCTCCCATCCCTTGCGCTGCTCCACATTGGTCTGACCCACCAGAGCCAGGGGGAGCAGAGGTCTGAAACTGGGTCTGGAGGAGAGAAGCCCGAGGATGGACCGATGGACCGTGGCTCAGACAGCGTAAGGGACCCAGCTGAACTCATCGCAGTGGGTCCACTCTGACCTGTCGACCACAGGTAGCACAAACCTGCCTGGTCCACACACGCCACTGCGGGTGACCCTAAGGGCCGAGACCCTCCTGCAAGTAAGCCCAAGTCTGCTTCCCGGTCGGTCCTCCCCACTTAACAGCAAACGCAGTGGTCATCAGGCTGCGCAGGAGAGGGCAGAGCTGAGCAGCCCTTGGTTGCTAGGCATGCCCTACTCGAGTTTCTGTGGCTCCTTCCTCTTTCCCTTGGTTGATTCACCTGCCCACAGCGGTGTTGATGCCCACTGCTCCTGCTCTCCTAAGTGCTCATTTTGTGCCCTCACCCTCTCGCCTTTGTGAAAAGACTAACCTAATGGGACCTGAGTCCCACTCTTTCCAACAGGCCAGGCCAGCGGCCCAGCTGGTGTTTGAAAACCTCCAGGGACAGGAGGCTCGCTACCTTTGACTTCAGAGCTCTATCACCCATCGAGGAGAGTCCAGGCCATCGTAGGTATTTTACTAAAGGCAGAGGAGAAACAGATGCGGACAAAAAGAACCCCACTGTGGCTCCTGCCTGCCCCTCACACCGCCCCCCCCACCTGCTTAGCCCTCCAAGCCCCATCTCTCCCTGGGGCTCCGTCCTGCTCTACCACCATCTCTGCCTTCCACTGGGTGGCTGGGAACTTCACCTCTGCAGAGATTGGGAGGGGGTGCAGAAGATGGAGGAGGCAGGGCCCCACATGTTCTCCCCATGTTCCACTCCACCTGGTTGAATTCACCCCTCTCTCCTCCCCACCCCATCTGGAGTGAGTTCTCCTCCTCCCTCTTCCCCACCCCATGCTGATTGAATTCTCCCCTCCTGCCTCCCTGCTCCATTGTGAATGAGTCCTCCCCCTCTCTTCTCCCATCCTGGGTGGGTCCTCCCCATCCTCCCCACCAATCCTGGGTGAATCTTCCTCTCCTTCCTCCCCACCCATCCCATCCTGGCTGGGTCCTCCTCCCTCCTCCCCACCCTGTCCTGGGTGAGTCCTCCTCTCCCGGCCCCCCCACCCCATCCTGGCTGGGTCCTTCCCCACCTCCTACATCCAGGTAGCTGGCCCATTCTTTTCCTGTCCACACCACATTGCCAAAATTCTTGATGTATTTACCTTATTTTAAAAGGCCTTAAAAAGTTACATGGGTAATGCGTGTTGTTGTAGGATAATTAGAAAATATAAGCAAGGGTAAAGGAGATAAAAGCCGGCAACCCGCCGCGTGTAGGTATCTGCTGCTGAGATCCTGGCTGTCTATCTTTCCGGACTTCTATGAAGATATTTCCCCCTACAAGAACGGCCTCCTACCGCAATGTTACTTTGCAACCTGCCTTTTCACTTGAAATATATGGGGACATTTTCCACATCCATAAATATCCTCCCCAGCATCATGGTTTATGGCTCCACAGTGTTCAGTCCTGTGTGTGGGTCAGGATTGGGGTCTGCATCTCAGGGTGCTGGGGCTGCAGAGTGGGGGTGCCCTCCCCTCCCCACAGGTGCAGAGGGACCCCCGCCTCCTCCCTGGTGGTCTGCTGGTACCTGTCCTGCTGCCCCATTTCTAGAGCTTAGCCAGAACGTGGCGTGGCACGCTTTTCTGTTCCCTCCTCTGCCTCTCATCCTTGAGCCTCTACCATGTCGCTGTTCAGAGGCAGGCCTGGGTCTGCTGCTCCTCTGAGACATGGCTGGGGTTGTTGGCAGGGAGAGGGGGTCAAGTATTGTTGGAATTTTCAGTTAATAGAATTTCTTATCTCTCCTTCCCTAAATGTTTGTGTGTCCAAATTGTCCCTTCTTTCACAGGCTCAGGTCAAAAGCCACCTCCTCCAGGAAGCCTGAATGCCCAGGGTATTTGATCTTTGCTCAGTTGTGGGCCTTGTCACACTCAGCTGTGAATTAGAGTTAATTATGCACACGGAGACTACACAGTGTAAGGGGTTCGGGGAGACAACAATCTTGACTCTGTATTTACTAGCTGTGTGACATAGGGCAAGTTACTGAGCCTCTCTGAGGCTCATTTTTTCATCTGTAAAATGGAGCTATTGCTAGTGTGTACCTCGTGGTACCTTTCCTGGCAGACAGTATGTGCTCCAGAACTGTCTGCGTCTCCTCTCCTGTGCGCAGGCTCCCTGAGAGCAAGGCCAAGGTCTTTCTTAGTATACTCTCCTCTCTGGGATCCAGCACAGGGCCTGGCACCTAGTGAGCATGCATGCTTTGTTGCATAAATGAGTGTTTGAACAAAATCCCAACAAGGAAACTGAGGCCCAGAAAGGGTTCATAACTCACGAGGGTCACATGGTGAGATGGTGGCGACTCCAGCCATCAGGACCAGGGGTCCTGCCTTTCAGGCCTCTGCCATATTCATGAATTTCTTCTGCTTGCCTGGCTCTGCACAGAGGGATCCTGCCCCTTTCAATAGTAGTTGGAGCAGTGAAGGCTTTTTTGGGATATCTGTCTGAAAGACCGGGTGGCTGAAGGAGCCCAGCTCTGCGGTCCCAGGAGGCCAGAGGCCTTCCCCCTCCACATGTCCTCCTTGGACATCCTTAGTTTCCTCCCACATCCTTTTCTTTCCAACGGAGAGATTCCTGAGGGCCCAAAGGAACAGTGACTGTCAGGTTCCCAGAGTGCTGTGGACGTTCTGCCCAGCAAGGTTTCACTAGCCACACCCCCAAGCCAGGCTGGGGTCAGGAGTCAACTCCTACTGTCCCCCACTGCAAGGCTGCTGGCTCCTGGCTCATGGTCCCACCCAACACAATCAAAGGTCCCTCTGGGAGGCAAGTGCCCAGTTTGGAAATGAGGGTTAGCTAATGTCCAGGGACCTTGGGAAACTCCCACTCATCCCCTGAGGTGGAGGAAAGGCTGAGGAGGCTTCTCTGGGGTGTAGTCAGCACTCAGGTGGCCTCACTTCCTCATCTTACAGATGCAGAGTGAGACTCAGCTCTGGCAGAGGCTGGGAACCAGAAGTAGTTTTCCCATCCCAGCCTGGAGTGCTTCACTGTCCAGCATCCTCTGTGTGGCTCCTGATGATCTCCAGGCCCAGAGTACTGGGAAGCAGGGCTTCAGCCTTAACCCTGATCCCTTGCTGTGGGTAATTTGGGTTTTAGGGCAGTGCATGGGGTTGGTGAGGCCAGACCAGAGTGGGTTTGGGGCATATGGGGTAAACAGATCCAGGGTTGATTGCTTTTCAAAGAGGGTAGAGGATTTCTTGGGGATCCCTGAGTTCTTTCTCTGGAGCATCTCAGGTACTAGCATATTTTGGGTCTTAAGTGTCCCCCAAAGATTCATATGGTAAAAGCTTGCTCCCTAGGGTGGTGCTATTTAGAGGTGTGGAGCCTTTAAGAGGTGGGGCCCAGTGGGAGGTTCTTAGGTCACTGAGCTCCTGCCCTTGAAGGGGATGGAGGGACTCCAGTCCATTCCTCTTTTTCTCTTTTGCTTCCTAGCCTTGAAATGAATGACTTTACTCTGCCACATGTTGGCACCATGACTGCCCAAAGCGGTGGGTCAGCTGAGCATAGCAGGTAACCTCTGAAACCAGGAGCCCAAGTAAGCCTTTTCCTTTATATGTTGACATCCTCGCCTATGTGTCACAGCAATGGGCAAGTGACTGGCACAGGGAGCCTCCTAGGTTCTGAGAACCAAAGTTGGGGAGGGGACATTTGGGGAGGAGAGTCCCAGTGGTCCCCATGCCTGTTAGCAAAATCCAGTTGATACTGTGGAGTTTTCCTCTCCTTGTTCCATTTCAGTGCAGAAAATAGAGGCAGCCCCGCCTCCCTCGCTCCTGCCGGGTTGGAGCAGCAGAAATCTCCAGAGGCAGGCTTAACCTAACCCACGCCTGCTTCCAAACTCTCAAAACTGAGCCTCCTCCCCCCCTCCCCAGCGGGCAAGGGCAGGGCCTCCCTCTGTGCTAAGGAAGCTTAACGCGCACTAGGGCATCAGCAAAAAGTAGGATGTTCAGCTCTGGCGAATCCGGGCGTCAGGGAAGCTTCTTGTTTTAGAGCTCTGGCTGTTTTAGCTTGCATCACATGTGGTGAGGGCAGCTACGGCCTTGATGCTTCCAAAGTTCTCCCCGGCTCTGAACAGATCCACTTGCAGATTGCTGGAGAATGATGTGCCCTCTTCCCAGAAAACTGCAAGTAGGAATGGACACTTTGCATGAACGCACAGATCCTGCAAGTGCCCTTCTATCGGGAATCCCTGCCTGGGAAGATGGAGTCATGTTGTTCCCCCTCCCTCCCCCTTTTAAGGCAGGGATAGAGCTGGGGAGGCAGTTTCAGTCCCTGCCCCAGGGGACTTGCTGGTCTGAAGAGGGGAGGGCAATCAGCATTCTCCAGGAGTTATGGAAGGAAGAGAAGCAATTACAGACTGATCCAAACTCACTGGGCACCGAGAAAGGGGCAAACCCTGCGGCGAAGGGCTGGGAAGTTGGTGGAAAGAATCTGGAAAGACGCCCCAGGGGAGTGGAGGCTGTGATCCAAAGCTTAATAGGCGGCGGGGTAGTCTTGGCGAGGTGGTGGGTGGGTGCCCATGTCTGTGCATGCTCAGGTGCCAGTGCAAACCCTGAACTCAGCCCGGTTGCCACAAAGGGTACAACTCGCCAGCACGCGTGCCCTGATTTACAAGGTTCACCTTTAGGAACATCTGCTTGTTTTCTCCCCTGACAAAGGAAAGCAGTTTTAAACATAAATCCTGGACAGCTTAGGTGGATGTCTGCCCCTTCCCAACCCCCATTGTGGGGCCCGAGGGTGCATGCAATGCAGTGGTTTCCGCGTTTGTCACAGCCAAGCCAGCTCGGGTGGCAGTCCTAACAGCCTGGTCATGTGGAGGGGAGATACACACGGAGGTTTGGGAGAGGGCCCCAGAGAGGAGACTCTGCATTCGTCCTTCAAGCACAAAGTCACGCTCTTTATTTATTTATTTGCTGTGTGAGGACAGCTTGCTCACAACTGCACCGTGGGGGCATGGGGCACAGGCCTGGGAGGATGGGAGGTGGGCATCTCTCATCTGGGCATCCTGGAGAAGCAGCCAATGAACCCCCAGGGGGCTGGGCCTCCACAGCCAGGCAGATGGACGGCCTGGCTCTGCTGTTTCTTTCCTGGACTGCTCTGTAGCTTTGACTCTTGGATTCTGGAATTCAGTGCTGGAGTTGTCTCCGTAACTGATGCTAGAGACTTTATGATCCATGCTTGGATTTATTTATTTATTTATTTATTTTTTAGGAGAGAGGGAGAGAGAGAAGGAGAGAATAAATTTTATTTATTCACCTGGTTTTTGTTTCTCCGACACATAGTTGTGTATGCGGTGCCAGGGTTTGAACCTGGGTCCTCGGGCATGCCAGGCAAGTGCTCCAAATATGGAGCCACTGCTCCAGCCCCAAGCAGGGGTCTTTGACATAGGCTTAAATTCATGAAGTTTGTGATTTTTAAAAATGCTTCAAGGGAAACGAATGCATACCATATTATTTCTTTATATGCAGTTATGATTGTATAGTAACTCAACTTCTTAATAAAAATTTAAAAACTGCATCGAGGGTTCTGTGGGAGCCAAGTGTGGTGGCGCCCTCCTGCAATCCCTGATCCTTGGGACGCTGAGGCAGGAGGGCCACAGGTGTGAGGCCAGTCTGAGCAGCTTAGTGAGACCCTGCCTCAAAATAAAATTTTTAAGAAAGCATGGTGGTTGGGGGAGGGTTGGGGTTGTAGCTCAGCGGTAGAGTGCTTGTCTAGTGTGAGCTGGCTCTGGGTTCCATTCTCTGCCCACCCCTGACTCCTGCAGTGAGTTCTATGAGATCCGCACACTCCATAGAGATGAGAAAGGATCCATTTCTTGTTTACACTGTGAAGGCCCCTCCAGGAAAGGGGAACAGGAACTGCTGGGACATAGGAGAACCCAGTTCTTCATTGACATCTTTTTTTTTTTTTTTAAACCAGGGATTGATTGAATGTAGGGGCACTTAACCACTGAGCAACATCCCCAGTCCTTTTTTTTTTTTTAATTTTTCTTTTATTTTGAGATAGTGTCTCATTAAGTTGTTTGGGGCCTCGCTAAGTTGCTGAGGCTGGCTTTGAACTTGTGATCCTCCTGCTTCAGCCTCCAGAGCTGCTGGGATTGCAGGCGTGCACCATGGAGCCTGTTCATTGACATCTCTTGATAGAGGGAACCCTGGTGCAGAGCCACCCCCAGACATTTCCTTTTCAATCCTGAAATCATGCTGAGTCTTGTGTCTCTGCACTCATTTTCTTACTGGTAACTCATGGTGTGAAAACTCCATTTTGGATGCCTGAGCATATCCAGGATCTCCATCTCCCCTGGTCCCTGGTCCCTGGCCCTGGGCACTGTGTAGGAATTTCTGGCTCATCAAGCTTGGTTTTCAGTTCTCCTCCTGAAGAGCAGTGGGGTCCTGGGAGGAGCTAGCTTCCTGGTCCCAAACTCCACTCCCTCTCAAGTGTTCCTCTTTACTTCATGAGGAAGTGGTTGCCCCTAAGCCCTTTGTTTGCATCCTCTTTGGGAGAATACCTATAATAGCATGCTAGCCAGGCCATGCTGCAGCTTCAGGAGCCTGAGCCTCTGCATGGCGGAAAGTTCACTTCCTGCTTCTGCAAGTGTCCTTCTAGTGCCAGTTCAGCATCTGGGCTCCTTCCATCTCAGCTCCATCCCACCCCACCACAAAGTCTTCTGGGCCACACAGGGGGAGAGCCAGCAGGGTGGTCACGTCCCTGCTCTTCCACATTGCAGCCTGGAAGTGGTGCTTGTCACTTTTGCCCGCAGCTCAGTGGTCAGAGCTAGACGTGCGGCCTCGTCTGACTGCAGGGGGCTGGGAAGTGTGGGCTTCTGCAGGGAATATAAGGTGAGCACAGCTGTTTCTTCCAAACGCCTGCAGCCCTTTCCCATCCTCTGGTGGGCAAAGCTGCCCTAGTGGACTGGTGGGCAACCTGCACTGAAATAATCAAGCTACTGTAGGTGGGAGGTGGAGAGCATTTAACTCCTCCTTGCCCCGTTTCATAGATGATTCTGGTGCAGCTCAGAGAGATGCAGAGGTTAACTCATGGTCACGCAGCAAGTTAGAGGCAGGGCTGGCCCAGCCAGGATCCCCAGAACCTCAGTTCTGCACTGTTATCCCTGTCCCCTTTCTTGGCCTGGTCCCAGAACCTGTCCCATGGGGCAGCTGGTGTACGGAGCTTGCTGGGGTCACACACCTCGATGTCCTAAGGCCAGGGTTTGGCCAGCTTCCACCGCCTGACTCCATTCATCCTGGGCATGACGGCCAATTAGTCAGCGCGCCATTATGCCGCCCTAACAACTACTTCAGACACGTCCAACGCAGGCGTGGGTGGCAGCTGCGATGGACGGCGGCAATTGTAATTAGCAGAGAAATCAGGGAAGCAGGAATGTGAAGATTTTAGAGTCGCGCAAACCTCAGAATTGAAATAACTCTGCTAATTGTGCTCCGTGTGCTTATTAGGATGACTCTGGTTAGTAGATATTGCCCTGCGTCTGTGCCTTCCTCTTCCCATTGTCTTTTGGGGCTGAGAAGAATGAAAACAGCCTGTCCTTAGGTAGCAAGCACTGACGGCGAGCCAGGCACGATCTAATGGCTTTTGGTGACACTCATCGGATCCTCACAGTTCTCAGGAAACTGAGTCACAGTGAGGCGGAGCGTCTTGCCCTGGGTCCTGCTGCAGTACCAGAGCAGGCGATTCTGGTTTTGATGTTCTCTCCTAACCACGGAGAAACGGGAACAAGGCTGTCTCTTCGTGTAAGGCAGGGATTTCTCTCCTGGCACCCTGAAGATCCAAGGGGAGGTGGAAAGAATTCAGAGGGATCGGAGAAGTTGGCTGAGAAAAGTTTCATCTTCACTTTTCACCAGGCTTCCACGGATACTATGAATTTCCCTTTCTTTCCGCACAACAAAGCACAGCTCCGGCAGAAGTAGCCACGCTGGGGATTTGTCGCTGATGGAAATCACAGGCTTCCCTGCGTCATGTTACACATGTTTTAATACCTGAAAAATAATGTTTGCCCACCACTTCTTCCTGCCGCTAGATCTTGTCATTTAGCACATTGATAATAGGCACGTGTATTACTATAAAGTGCATTTATTTAAAAACTCTTCTGGTGGTACTTTAATAAAGTTTGAAAGCCTATATATTCTAGTTTATGCTTTTGGAGGCATGATTCTGAGGGTTCCGTAGGTGTCACCAGAATGCCAAAGGCAGCCACCGTGCAAAGAAGGCGATGACTCCCTTCTAGAGGGCCGCTGTGGGCTCTGCTCACCGGCCCCAGAAGCCATCTCACCTGCAAGTGAATCCGCTAGGCCTTGGCTGACCCTCTCCCTGTTTTGTACGGATCTCCTGGCAATTCCTGGGATGCGCCAAACTCACACCTTCCTGCAAGCCATTGCTCCGCCTGGCTTGCTGCCCCCATCGCCTGGCTCCTTGCCACTTTTTGGACTGAAGGAAGTGGGGATCCTCCGTCTCCCACTGGGAGAGCCTCCCTGGACCCTCAGGCTGGGTCAGGCAGCTTGCCTTGTGCTTGCCCAGGGCCAGCTCCAGAATCGGATCTATCACAGGAGGTTGGCTGAGAAAGAAGGGAAGGATGACGGGAAGGCAGGCATCCGGGACACTGGGTGCTGGGCAGGAGCTTTGTGCAGGGACACCTGGCCACCAACTCTGCATTCTCTTCTAGATGCGCATGTGGCCCTGGTGGTGTGGGGTTAGCCTTATGCATCTGGAGTGTCAATGAACATTCTCTGAAATAGGAGCACAGAGCTGGTCAGGGCCAAGTGTGGGGGCGGTGCCGTGAGTCCTGCAGATGAAAGGGCAGTGTTACCCCTGCAGCAGAAGGACCCTGCCTTTGTGAAGGAGGTGGGGACTGGACCCTAGGGGCCAGGGACAAGCAAAGCAATGCTGTGCCTGCCTCAGTTCTGGGTGGCATGTGTGTGCCATCCACAGAGTGAGTGCCATGTGCCAATGACCCCTGTCTGCCATCCCGTGGCTCCACGAGATGCCACCAGCATCCACGTGCCCCAGTGGCTGCAGGCACGGTTCTGAGCATGCGGCACGAAAGATCCTGTTTCATCTTCACCAGCCTCCTAGAGGTAGGGCTGTTACCCGATTATACATATGCAGAAACTGAGGCACAGACAGGCTCCCTGCCTTGCTCAGGATCACACAGGGGGAAGCCAGGAGTAAAGTCCCACGCTCTCGATTCCAGAGCCAGAACTCTGATCACCAGCCCTGTCGTACTGTGTTGTCAAGCATGCTCCAGAAACATGCATACCTTAGGGCAGATCCTAACAAAGGCTGGTGGGTTCTATCAGTGAAAGTAGCATTGCTTTGTGGAGAGCAAACACAGCTCACCATCCGTCGGGCCGGCAGCGTCAACAGTCTTCATGCTTAAAAAAAAACGTTAGGGATACACATTATTTCAAATTTTGCATATAAAGTGAGACTTTATTAATATCCTTATATCACAGTGCCACATTCACATAATGCAAAGATCCATAAAACATGGGGACACTTATGGCTTAGCAACTTCATTTTCCATCTCTCTGGGGAGGCTAGACCATGAGCCACAGCACGGAAGGCTTGTCTCCACCCGTTTGTGTCCCCGTTGCCCGGGGTGGAGCCTGGCATCAGCTCAGGAAGGGCTGCTCAGCGAACTGGATTGAACGCACAGTGGTGTGGGAGGGCTAGGGCTTCCTTGAGAGCTATATTTCGAAATAGTTTTGTTCTTCCTGGATTACCACCTCCTTCTTTTCCTGTCTTAAAAAGGAAAGATGGGGGCTGGAGCAGTGGCTCAGCAGTTACAGTGCTTGCCTGGCATGCTCGAGGATGCAGGTTCAAACCCCAGCACCATGTATACAACAAAGTGTCAGAGCTATGAAAGCCACGGGAAAAACTAACTAAAATTCATTCTCTCTTTCTCTCCTGTCCCTCTCTCTTAAGAAAGAAAGAAAGAAATAAAGAAAGAAGAAAGAAAGACAGGAGCTGGGCATGGTGGTGCATACCTGTAATCCCAGCAACTTGGGAGGCTGAGGGAGGAAGATCATGAGTTCAAAGCCAGCCTCAGCAACTTAGTGAGGCCCTAAGCCACTAAGTATGACCCTGGGGTTGTGGCTCAGTGGTTAGATACCCCTGGGTTCAATGCCCAATATTTAAAAAAGGCAAGACAAAGACAGGGAAGGCATTGAGAATTGATAACGATAAAGGAGCAGGGCCAGGACAACAATTCAAGGATGAGCAACAGGATGAGTGCTTTGTACTAAAGAGCTATGTTTGTGGCACGGAATAGCCTGTGCACAGGGTTTGGGCGTGTGTGTGTGCTAGCAGTGGAAAGCAGTTCCGGGCCACTGGGGAGCTCGGTGGAAGGTGCACATGGCCTCCTGCCTCAAATGAGGCTGGGAGAGTAGTCTTCCGGCCAGCAGGAGCCAACAGGGCTACCATGGAGCAGGATGAGGGAGAAGGCGCTGGCAGCTGGCCAGGAGGCTCCAGCAGAGGTGACATGGGTGCTAAAAGGCAGGGTCACGGGTGCTGGTGCACAGGTGAATGGTCAGGCTGGAGGGACGGGGAGGTTTCTCCGTGTCACAGTTGAGGGGACGGAGGCCTGGGCCAGCAGCTTTGATACAAGCAGGACCCTCTGTCCTGGGTGCTCTCCCCGAGGGGGGCAGAAATGTCTTAGAGCTTCAAAGGCCTTCAAAGCCTCAGTCTCTACCACACTGGGCCAGCACATCCCAGAGACCTAAGATCTGGAATAGCACTGGGAAGTGCGGGAACAGAACCGGGATCAGCTCCAGGGGTGGATGGCACCGTCATCGTGCGGTGGGCCTATGGGGCTGGGGAGACAGTCGTGAGGCCCCTGACCAAACCCAGCCTGCCGTGAGCAAGAATTAAGGCGAGCCAGAGGGCAAACCAAGGGGAGAAGGGATTCCAAAAGTCTGTCATCGTTGGGGTGAGCTGGAGGGGCATTTTTATGTTCCTTTGTGTGCCACCGTGAATATACGAACCCAGGTACATTTTCAGCAGAAGGATATGGCCGCTGCCTCCTCTTCACTTCATTGAGCTTTATCCCACAGACTTTGCTGCTCCACAGCCTCTTGCCCACGTTCACCTCATGGCCCAGAGTGGCTGCTCCTGTGCTGGTCATTACATCCACATTGTGCCCAGCAGGTACAGGGGACGAGGAGCCCCTGACCCCTTTCTTGAAGGATGTGTGGGAAACTAAGGTTAAGTGAGCACCTACTATGTGGCAGGATTTTGATGTGTGTGATTTCAGTTAATCCAATGCTTATCCCACTGCAGGGTGCAGCTTTGATGGCTCAGTTTCACAGGTGAGGAAGCCAAGGCTCAGGCGTGTTAAGCTACCTGTGTGCTTGTGCCCCTTGGCTGGGCTCTCGCGTAGAGGTCTGAGCTGGCACAAGGACTCTGACTTGCTGATTCTCAAGTGGTTTTGGCTCCAGGGAAAAACAAGAATCTCATTTTACTCTCTGTCTTGGACAAGGTTGCAGGGAGCAAGAGAGACGGGGACAAGAGTCTTCAACATTCTGTGCGCAGAGACCGACTCTTCTGGCTCCCCAAGGGGGACATGGATAATCCTCCGCTGAGATCAGTTACCAGTCAGTCTCCTGCCTGGGGCCGAGTTCTTGCCAGAAAAATCAGCCAAGGCTCCTAAGAGGAAGGATCAGCAGGGGACTCCTCTTTTCTTATCTTCTTCTTATCGAGGGCCTGCACCAAGCCCACAGCCTATCTTCATCACCAGCCCTGCGGGCGCTCTGGTTGAGAGCTGAGTCCACCTGCTGCTGGGACAGAGACCACAGGGCCCTATATGCATTTTCTTCTTTCTTCATAAGAGTCCTGCATAGAACCACCCAGAGTAAAGGCTTTATTTCCCAGCTGCCTTTGCAACTAAACCAAGAGCAGTAAGGCCAAGCTCTGGACAAAGGGTTGGAAGCAGATAAACGATACGCTCAGCTTCTAGGATGTGTCCTTAGAGAAGCGGGTCAGGGACTCCTCTCCCTCACCCCCCTGCCATTTTTTCCTTCCTGCTGAATAGCAATGTGGACGTAATGACTAGGTCTGGAGCAGCCATTTTGGGCCATGAGGTGAACTTATGAAAGAGGCTATGGAGCAGCAAAGTTGATGGAGCCTGAAGGTTCCCTGACACCAGAGGCACTGCCACAACCCTGGGCTCTCACCTATAATGCTAGGCTGAACCAGATCCGATTTATGTAGCCCTTCCTTGCTGCGAGACCTGGGTTTGGTCCCTTTGAAACCCTGCCGGATGTTGGAAGTGACCGCAGCACACGTATGCTCCTCTTTGCAGGAGATAAGTGGGGGAGTGGGCAGATGGGGGGTTCAGTTCCAGGGAGGGCTGGGGCCTCAGGCCCTAAATAAAGTGGAGTTCTGCATTTGCTGTTGGAGAAGCAGACTGTAGTGAAAGGGAAGGCCCTGGGCCTTGCTACTCGCCCGCCACGTCCCCTTGGACAAGTTGCTTTCTCTGAACCTCAGTTTCCTCATCTGTAAAGTGGAGACAGTGACAGCTGCTCCCCAGGGTGAGAGGCAGAGACAGTGCAAGTCTGGGTGTGTTGAAGTAGGTGCTCTGTGAGTGGCTCTGTGACTTTTGTCCTTGGTCTGGCTGAGAGCTGACCTCACAGGTCAGACCCCTCCCCCAGCTCTGCAGCTGCGGCACTGGGGGATCCTAAGCCACAGCCAAGAGGGTAGAGGCCTGGCCCCTCAGAATGGGGAGGGCAGAGGAAGGCAGGAGCCCAGCAGAGAGACTGGGGGGGGCATAGAGAGCTGGAGGGGGCCACAGCCCTGGCTCAGTTCCGCCCCCTAGTTTGTGAGTGACCCCCGGAGGTCTAAGGCTGCTGGCGACTTAGAGGAGCAGGGACCAGAACCAGGCTCCTCCTCTGCAGCCCCTTCCCTTTCTTTCCTGGAAGCCTGGGTATCCCTGATTAGGATGCTAATGGAGGGAAGGAGTGAGGAAGTGGGGAGGCAGAGGCAGAGAAACACCCGGGGACTGGCAGCCAGTGGCTAATTAAAGGCTCCATGTCAAAGAGGAATGCCAAGTAGGTAATTTCCATGCCATTTGAATAATGGGAAAAACGTTTACCATTTCTCAAGTTTGCTTGTTGAACGGAGAGAGGGGAAGAAAGAAAAGGGAGGGGAGAAGGTCGGGCTGGAGGGGCCTCTGCAGGCGGTGGAAGAGGTGGGGGGAGCGGGAGAGGGAGGGCGCTGGGCATGAGAGGACCCTGGGCGGGTCCCTGAATCCTGGGCAAGAGGAGGGGACCTCGCTGAATGGCCGGGATAGGAGATCCCAGCAGAGCTGAGGAAGGCCCTACTGTGTGCACAGCGCACTTTCTGCAAAGCCTACTGCATCCTCTGCCTCACAGGCTCTCAGTGACAGGAGGGGTGATGGTGGCGACCATCTGAGGTGAAAAACCGGAGCCCCAGAGCAGAGCATAGGACCGAATTGCTCAAGGCCACCATTATTCATCTACTCACTGGGGACAGACTTGTGTCACACCCAGTCCCATGGGATGGAGACCCAAGGATGAAGTCAGCATGGCCCTGCTCAGGTCCCACAGGTGCAGGGACGGAGGATCCCAGGCAGGTGTCCCTAGCCCGGTGGCCTTTGAGCTGAGTGTTTCAGGGGACTGGCTAGAGGAGCAAACTCAGGCCAAGGGAGCAGCCTTTGCAACGATGGGTGTCCCTGGAGGGCTCTTCTTGCCCAGGGAAGGGTGAGGGCCCTATGGAAGAGGATGGCAGGGCTGGGAGGCGGTGCGACTTCAGAGGCAGAACCTGGACAGGTTGCTGAGGGCCTTGTGGACTTGATCTTCAGGCTAAGGGCCATCAGGTGTGGCAAGAGGTGCAGATGAGCGCACGTGGCTCCAGTCCACGTCTACTGCGGCCTCACGTCTACTGTGAGGACTCAGCCTCCCCGGCAACTCCGAGCCATGGACTCCCAGGATCAGGAAGCTGTGCTGTGGGGTGGAGGGCCCCTGCCGCTCTGGCCTCTCAGCCCAGCCCTCTCCATCTGTGTTTCTGATGCTTTGACCTCTGGGTCCTTGCTGACCCTGGAGGAACTGTCCTCTCAGGGCTGCCAGTCCCTAGGGGTGCCTGCAAACCACCCCACAGAGCCCAGAGGCAGCCACCGCCTGTATGAGACCCTTAAACATCTCCCCAGGCCCCAGCACCAGGCAGCTGTCCCCCTCAGTTCCTTGCCTCTCGAGTGAACTTGGTGCAGCCCTGCATGGCTGGCTGTTCGTGGTGCTGGGGGTGGAACCCACGTCCTCGCTCATGCCAGGCAAGCATCGTACCTGAGCCACCGTTCCGGCCCACAAACTGTCTTTTTGATGGCAGTCAGCTCCTAATCCCTGGGCTTCACCACACTAAATAACGATACATAAACTATAAATACTGCCTCTTATCAGTTACCCATTGATGCTTGACAAGTTACAACTCTGGTTTAGATAGCAGCAAACTTGTCTGCCAGGATTTCTTCTGCTAGGTGCCTGGGGGCAGCCTGGGGGAGCCTCTGGAGACTCGCGGGGGGCTGCCGTCAGTGCGTTGGTCCAGGGAGCAGTCCCCGGAGGCTGGAGACCCTGCCTCCAGGCCCATCCTGAGGGGTCTCAGCGCCGTGTCCTGGGAGCTGCCCGCTGGTGCTGCATGCGTGCTTCCCCAGAGAACATAGAACCTAGGCGACCTACCCTGGAAGTCCCTCGCTGGCAGCGTCCCTGGCTTCCCTTCATGGAGAGGACCACACAGGGGCAGGAACCGCAGGAGGCTGGTCCCTGGGGGCGCCCGTGGAGCTGGATGCCACACCCCTCCGCCCAGGGCAGAGCGGACAGAGTGGCCCCTGCAGGGGCATAGTGAGACCAGGGGGGCTGCCTGGGTCTTCAGGGCAGGCAGCTCTCCCAGGCTGCCATCTCTGGGACGTGGGAGGACACCTTGTGCTTTGCAGGGTCAGGGGTCCCTGTGTCAGGGGGGCGTCCTGAGAACTGCAGGACGCAGAGCCTTCACTTTCTCATCCTCAGACCTGGGTCACCGTCACCCACCGCAGTCAGAGAATCAGCTTCCCCAGGGCTCTTTGCAGCAGCAGTTTGCGTAACCACCCGCAGGCACCATGCCTTCCTCCAAGCTAACTCCGCTTCCAGGTGGCTTCTGTGCCATTGAGCCCGGGGTGGGGCTTCCTTCTCCTGCGTCTGCGACCACCTTCCTCCCCAATGGTCTGGAGCAGGGGCGCAGTTCTGCGGGCTTCCACCCAGACCAGTTCTCCTCAGTTTCCCTCTGTGGTGAGGGGCGAGGGACCCTGGGCGTCTGGCGTAACTCCTACATCTTACAGGTAAAGCTCAGAGAGGGCCAGTGCCCAAGTCCACACAGCAGGTTGGTGGTAGCAATGCTGGGTCAGGCAAGTTCTCCTGACCCCCACACGGGCTTCTTGCTCGCTCAGCTGGATGTGCTGGGGAGGTGCCCTGACTGATTTTTCCAGATGGGCCCTGGGCCACCTTCGCACTGGCACTTCTACACAGCTGCCAGGGGGACACGGAAGGCGTGGAGGGAAGGAGAAGCTATCAGAATGGCTGAGCCAGGTATGTGTGTGTGAGTGTGGAAGATGCGTGTACATGAAGAGCAAGGGTCCAACCCTAGGCGACTCTCCTGCTTAGTGCAGAGCAACTAGCAAGAAATGATCAGAAAGCCAGCAGAGAATGGGCCGCTGAGGCCCTGGGGCCTGTGAGGTGCTTGCAGGTTGGCTGAGAAGCTCTGCTGGAGGGAGCGGTGACCGCTGGGTGCACCCCCACTCCACGGCCCGGGGATGGGTCCAGGTAGGGAGAACCAGGGAGGCTGAGGCTGCCCGCAGCTCCTCCCACGCAGCTGTGCATAGCCCCTGTGCTCACAGCAGAGGGGAGGCCTGGTTCTGTGGCCAGAGCTTTCTCCTCCCTGAGGCCTGCAGAGGCCTCCCTGAGTCCCCTCTGGCCCTCACTTCCCACCCTGCCCGATGGGGGTGTCTGGGGTCAGCCCAATGCTACTGCCAGTGTGACTTAGTCGTTCTCTTTTCCTCTTCTTTTATTGGTACCAGTTATTGAACCTGGGGGCGGTTAACCACTGAGCCACATCCGCAGCCCTTTTTATTTTTTATTTAGGGTCTCACTAAGTTGCTCAGGGCCTTGCAAAGTTGCTGAGGCTGGCTTTGAACTTGCGATCCTCCTGTCTCAGCCTCCTGAGCTGCTGGGATTACAGGTGTGCTCTACAGTGCCTGGCTTGCCTTAGTAATTTCTAAGACCTCAGTTTTGGTCCATTCCTCTCCCGAAATTGTCCTCCATTGTGAGCTCGGAAAGGTAAACGCATGTTGATCTCCCTCCAGATTCTCCCTCCCATTCCCGTCTCTGGCCACCTGCTTTCCACCCCTGGGCAGGGTCTGCCCTGTCCCTGTCTGGCCAGCTGGGTCGCCGGCGGAGCTGCAGGATAGAGGGCATTGTTGGGCCTCAAATGCAGCCCCTCCCTGGCTTTAGAGTGACTCAGCTTTGTAGCACCCAGGATGCGCCTGTGACTCCGACGTGTGTCATTTCTAAAGAAACAAAAGCTCAGAGAGGCCCAGCAACTTGTCCAGAATTACAGAGTGGAGCGGCAGAGTCAGCAGTCACCCATCTGTTCAGCTCTGAAGCCGCGCCTCCCTGCTCCGGGCTGCCCATCTGCTTGGGGGTGAGCTGTGGACAAGAGACATGGCCCAGCTGCAGGGGACCAGCCAAGGTCAGTACAGTGGCTTGGCCAAGTGTGCCGCAGGGGCCGGGGGCGGCACCTGGGAGCTTGCTGGCCCCACCAGGCCCTGAATCAGGAGCCGCAGGAGGGTGCCAAGGACTCTGCCTGCCACCTTGCTGCTGGGTCCAGGGCCTCTGGGCGTTCAGGAGTGGAAGTGAAGTCCCTCAGCGGTCTTCAAAGCTGACGGTTTCACAGACTGCTCTACATGGGGGCACTGGGGTCCCCCAGGGGTCCAAGACCTCACTGGTGCTGCAGGGGGAGCCCAGCTGGCAGCCCTCCCCATGCTGTGCAGGCCCCGGGTCAGGTCTCACGTGGAACACCATGCCATGGGGGGGGGGCGTTTAAAAGAAGTGTTTGAAAAGCACGGTTCATTCCAGTCAAGGAAATGGGTACAGGAGAAAGGCAGGGGCCCGCCCACCGTCACAGAGGAGCTGCAGCTAGATTGCTTTGCTGCCAAAGAAACAGCAAAATTGACTCACAGTGGCTTGAGTAAGTAAAGGCTTTATTTCAGGTGACAGGAGCTCAGGTGTCAACTCTGAACACTGGAACCATGGCAGCTCAACCTGGCATCCGTGGCCCAGGTTTCTTCTGCTTCCGTTTTGCTGCTTTAGCATGGGGTTTGTTTTTACCCTGGCAAAAGATGGCTGCTGCTGCTCCGTACCTTACATCCATGTTCCAGGCAGGAAGGAGAGAGAGGGAGGAATGGGCAGAAGATATTCTTCTAGTTTTTTCTTTTCTTTTCTTTTTTTAAATTCGGGGATGGATGCCAACCACAGATGCTTCTTCTTCCTTGTTTTAGGTGAGAACTGAGTTACCTGGTCATTCTTAACTGGAAGACAGCCAGGGGAAGGAGGTAGGGAATGGGCCTGGATCAAACAGCCTGCCTACCTAGGGATCCTGTGCTGGAGGGAAGGGGATGCAGTGAACCAGACAGCACCCACTGAGCACCTGGGTTTGAATGTCCCACCATGGAAGGGTCTGCTAGGGGACAAAAGCTTTGCTAAACAAAGGCCTGCTTACTTGGGGGATTGGGGGACAGGACCTGCTTGAGAGTGAAAGTCACTGGGGCTAATTCTAATTCTATGAGTATCTCCCCTGCTCACAGACCCTAATGAAAACATGTGTAAGAAACCCGCAGGGTTAATTTTGCCGAAAAAAAAATTCCAATAAAGTTCCATTAGATTTTTGTGTTAAATTAATGTAATGGATGCTTAAAAGCCATGCTAATTAGGCTTTGTTATTAACAGGAATGTCAGGTGGATGGGATGTGGCCTGAGGTGGCATTTTAAATGCAGGCAACCTCTGGGAGAAGGGTTTCTCAGTGGTGGGGAGACACCACACCAGCTGGCCCCAGTTCCGGCTTGTGCCGAGGAATGTCTTCAGTCAGCCATGGACGTTCAGTGCCTGGGGCTGGAATGTTCTCTTCCCCAAGATGACTGAGAATCAACTATTTTCTGTAGGGTTTTATTTTTGTTTTTTGCATATTTTCAATTTCCCTTAATGTCTCTGCTAGGGTCCTGGCATGAAGACACCCTTGCTCAGAAACCTTCAGTGGCTCCCTATAATCCATCAGATCCAGGTCCAGAATCCTGACCTGGCCTTGAGGGGTTTGGCCCCAAGCTCTTTCGGGATCCCCTATTTCTCTCCATGTGTACTGAGTGCTGACTCCCCTGACTCCTCCTGAACTGAGCCAGCCCAATCCCCCCTCTAGCCCTTCCGGCCCTGAGTCTTTCCATGTAGTAGGTGAAGAAACAGGCTGGTGGACCCCGGCCACCCGGCTCCCTGCCCCCTACGTGATGCACACGGCGCGCTGTGGCTGCTCTAAGTTCCTGTCCCCTCTCCTCTGCTGGGCCCCATAGAAGTCTTCAGGGTGCCGCCCGTCCTGCACCAGAGCTTGGGGCTTGGGAACTCCACGCCTCACGTGGCCTGTGGGAAAAAGCTCCACTTGACAAAGCCAGAGGGCAACGAGAGCAGGCAAGGTCTGGGTGCCCCTGTCCCTCGTCGGGGTCTCTGGCCCAGGCTGGTACTGATACCCTGTAGAGGACGCTGCCCCTCAGCCCCGATCCGGAGCATGACCTTCCAGCAGGCGGGAGACTGCACGACCGCCAGCAGGCTGGATTTGGGTGCCGCTGTTGCTGGCAGTTGACCGTGAGGAGGCCGGGGTCCTCGGGGACCACGGGAAGTTGCCGCTCAGAGGCGGGGTGCAGGGAGCCATGAGCTCTCAGAGGGCAGCTGCCCCTTGGGAAGCAGAGAACGCAGGGTCACTTTCCAATGATCCTCTTCCTGCAGGGTAGCCCAGCCCTGGCTCTGGAGGCCCTGGGATCTGAGCCTGTGCCAGGAACTGACATCTACATCTGAACTGCAGGAGAGGTCACGTGACCCTCTGCGTTTTCGGTCCTTAGGGGTCTGTCATGCTTCTGTCCAATCCCTGTGGCCCAGGGAAAGGAACGGGGTCTTCAGGACCCAAAGCTCCAGGCTGCAGGAACCACCGGGGGAGAAACGGATTGTTAACCAACAGGCAGTGGGAAAAGTCGAAGGCCAGCAGGTGCGTGTCCGTGTGTGCTCGTGTGTGTGTGTGTGTGTGTGTGTGTGTGTGCATGTGTGTGTGTGCAGTGCAGGGCCTCACACTGCAGAATAAACTGCCTGGCCCACCCGAGCGGGCGGGAACACGCCTCCCTGGGGTTGCACAGTGGCGATCTCCGATCTCCCAAGACCAGGCTTGTCAGCAATGCAGCCACCAACAGAGAGCCTGGCCACGGCTCTGGGGGCAATGAGGGCAGGAAGGAGGTCTAGGCCTTCCCTTGCTGACTCCTTGCGTGGTTCTCTTCCTCTCGAGCCCCATGGCTCTTCTCCTGAAGGCCGTGTGGGATTCGTTCCTGTGCAGTGTGCACTGTGCTCAGTGCACCCAGATGGGACCCACCTTGCCCGACACCGTCTCCCCGAATGCATGGGCAACCGCTCTGCCCAGATGGCAGGAAGGAAGCCCTGGCAAGGTGCACGGACCCCGATGTCCAAGGTCTGAGAGAAATGGTACACACGTCTGTGTGGCTAAGAGATGGCGAGAGAGAGAGGGGATCTGAAGCGGAGGGCAAGAGCTGCCAGTCTGGGCAAGGAGGGAGGAGAGAGAGGTGCCACGTGTCCCAGGACATTCCCTGACCACCTGGCCGAGGCCATTGGTGCTGCCACTTGCCACAAGTAGGTGGGGAGGGGGTCTGAGCACCTCTAGGAGACCTGTGGGTCCAGCCCACCAGGGGGCGCTGCTCAGGCCTCCACTCCTTGGTGGCAGCTCACCGCTCAAAGAGGCCAAGGCTCCCGGAAGGTGCCCAGGACACCTTTGTCAGGATGTAGGCCAGGGGAGAAAGGACCCTAGGCTACGGGCTCCTGGGGGAGTTGCACCCATGCTCTGGGGACATTAGAGCTGCTGGGGCCCTGGCCACTCGCCTGCAATCAGGAGAGGCAACAGGGCCTTCAAGAGAGATGTGTGGAGTGGGCCAAGTCTGCCTCCCAGAGCTGGGGTTGGGACTGCCAGGGCCACGGTAGCAGGAATCAATCCTACAGCTCCTGTTCCTGCTGTCTGGACTCAGGTGCTGGCTGCCACCAGGGAGGGAGGCTGGGATCCCATCTGCCCCAGGAACAGATCCCAAGTTTTCTAAGCGAAACGTGCTGAGCCTGCTTCCTTTGCTGGTGATTAATACTACGGGCTCTGTGGTCACTGTTACAACTACTCCACACCGTTGCTTTAGTTGATAGTTCATGAGCTGAAGTTCCTTAGTGGAGAACAAGCTAAAACACACACATAATGAGTAACTATTATTTATTCGTAACACATGTATAAATGGCATGTCGGTGTTCCAATAAAACCTTATTTACAAAAACAGGTGGCAGCCAGATTTGGCCCGTAGGCCATGGTGTGCCAACCCCTCGTTACGCTGTTTAGGAGTCTCAACATCTTCATCTGAAAAATGAGACTAATAATTTCTGTTTTCCTCATGGGGCAAATTTGAGCACCAAATGAATTGATTTAAAACTATTACTACATAAAATATAATGTACATGTGGTCCTCCTTTTCCATGAGAATCAAAACAAAGGTCCTGTTGCTCAGGAGGGGAGAGGTGCTTGATTCTGCCTTTAAGGCCATGTGGTCCCCTGAATTCCCAAGATGGAGAACTTTCTGCTTCTCTTCCACACTTGCCGGTTCCCGCCGGCGCCAAACCCCATCCAGTCAGCACCCGCCACCCCAGCCCAGGTACCAGGCATCCGAAACTGCCCAATGAATTCTTACCCTGTCGCATGCACCAGCCTATAAGCTCATCCTAGGCCCTATAAAAGTGTGTTCAGTTACTGAATAAAGCAGAACTTCTCTGGTGAGCTGGCAGTGCCGTGTCGTCTCTGTTCTTTCACTGCCCTTTCGATGGATGGCTATGTGACTTTGGGAAAATCAATTAACTTCTCTGAGTATCAGTTTTCTCCTACTTCCTCAATGAAAGGTAGGGAGTGATATTAATGAGAAGGGTATTGTGGTGACCTGGGAGGCTGAGGCAGGAGGATCACAAGCTTGAGGTCAGCCTGGCAACTTAGACAGATCCTGCCTCCAGATTAAAAAAAAAAAAAAAAAGAGGGCTGGGATGTAGCTTGGTGGTAGAGTGTCCCTGGGTTCAGTCCCCAGCATGCCGGTGGGGGTGGGAGCAAAGCCCCCTGCTCTCACAGGGCAGATTCCTCCCGTTTCACCCACCTGTGCCCACCTCCAGTTCCCATGGGCCCAGGAGCCCCTGGGAGGCTCTGCCATTCCCATTAGCTCTCTTCCTCCCCCACCCACCCTGCACCCTCCCCGTGGCACTAGCTTCCCCATTTAACAGAACGAGTAATTAACAATGCTAATTCTAATCTCATTTGCTAATGAAGGCAGCCTAATTGCATCATAATTGGCAGCAGCAGCAGCAGAAAAACACAAAATAAACCCTGCGTGTGTAATTCGGTTTAACTTCTTTATAATTACCTTGCGGGCTGGGACTGGGTGGTCTGGGTGGGGCTTGGAGGTTGGGGAATTAAGAGAGAGAGGGGGGAGTGGACATCTGAGTAGGGGAGAAGACTCTCAGGCTCTCCTGATTCTCCCAAGGCCTCAGAGAAACGTCTTCCCTCCCTCCCCCTTTCCTCCTCTTTTGCTCAGGGAAACCTGTTCTGCAGGCCCGCTGTCCCATCCTCGGGTCCCCACCAGCCTTCTTGCTGGGTCTTGATGAGGTCATCCTTCCCCAGCTGCAGCTCTGTGAGGCGGGACACAAACCCCAGAGGGCCCCTCCTGCCCTTGAGTCCTTCCCCCTCAGCCCTCACCTCCTCCTCCCACCAAGAGGAAGGGAGGCCGGTGGGTGCATCCTCTGCACAGGCTGGGCCTTCATTTGGGATGGTGCTTCCCACCTCTGGAGGCCTTCTCCGTCCCTCAAGCAGGCCCGGACCTCCCTCTGCCACCCGTGGGAACCTGCATTAGACCACACCGCCGTCATTCCACGCCTATGGCTCATCTCCAGATTGTTCTTTTGACCTAAGTACTTCCAGCACGGGCCATCAAACAGGTGCTGGATTCTACTTCTGCAGAGTGCACCAATGAGAGGGAGGTGACCATGGAGAAGTTTCTAGAAGCATTTGGCCAGGAGCGTTGAGACCTGGTTCTAGTCCAGGCTCTCCTGCTAACTTGCTGTGTGACCTTGTGCAGTCCTCTCTGGGTCACAAAAGCCTGTGTGTCATCGTCTCTCATTTTCCACCTGCTCTCAGTGGCTAGGACTTCTCAAAATTTCATGATTGAAATTCTTTTATCCCTTAAAAAAAAGATAGGGGGCTGGAGTGGTGGCTCAGCGGTTGCGGTGCTTGCATTGCATGCACGAATCCATGGGTTCAAACCCCAGCACCACATACACAACAAAGTGTTGGAGCAACGAAGGCCACAGGAAAAACTAAATAAAATTTATTTTTCTCTTTCTCTCTCTCTCACTGTCCCCCTGCCCCGCGCCAAAAAAAAAGGATAGTCAACATCCTAAAGCCCAAGCCTCTATTTTTTCACAAAGTGAAGCATCACCCCAAACCTCCCAATCTGCACTGGGTGACCTCACTCTGATGCAGATGATGCTGAATAAGTAAGTAGACGTCCTCTCTGAACACTGATGTAATGTCCACGTCTCATGCGAGGAGGTGAAACCGCACTAATTTTCCTTGTCCAGTTTCGGAAAGAAATAGTGCCTGAGGTATTTGTCCTGTTTAGATGTACAATCATTTCCATAGCAACCAGCTGCAATTTAGGAGAAGCTACAAACTGCTTTGGGGATGAAGTGGCAGGTGAGGGAATTGAGCGTCTCAGGGCTGGATGGTGCTTTGCAGTCCTCTGGCGTGGCTCTCGGTTTCTGCGGAGGGCATAGGTGGCAGGAGCCGGAGGGTCTCCAGGAGGCTGAGTGGCGTTGGGGGGGTGGGGTGGGGAGATGTTGCTTGGACCTGTTCCGCCCAGCCTCCTCACCCAGGCCCCTCTGCATTCTGGAGTCTGAAGCCCTACACACCCATTTCTCTCCCGTGTTGTGCGTCTGGAGAGTGGACCTGTTTCCTGAGCAGCGTTCTTTGTTCAGGCTGCCTGGAGACTTGCTGGGCCTCTGCCCTGGGAGCCAGTTTCCTGGGCCTCCCTCAAGTCCTTTCAGCTTCCCTGTTTCCTCGGTGCTCCTACTGAGCACCGAGAACTTTGTTTCGGGTCTCCTCCTCCTGTTCTCTCGGTCTTGCGGGCTCCTGGCTTGCTGCAGTCATTGGTAGTCATTTTAGTGAGGGCCTAGGCAGGAGAGAGGGAGAGAATATGACTTCCCCATGTGCGCACGGGACTTCAGAGCTTGCATGCCCATGCACGTCTGCCCCCTCCTGTTCCCCACGAGAGCCGGTGGCCTAAGCAGGGAAGGAGGTTTTCTCTGCCGTGTTTAGCGAGAAATCTGCACAAGACTCCTTAAGCCGCATTTACGCAGAAGTGAACAAGGGAGGCCGCAGAGGTGAGAGGTGGCTCCCTCCCGCCCCTCTGCTTCCCCCAGCTCCCCGCCTGGAATTTAATGAGAAGTGAAATGCCATTGGCAACGAGGGCCCAGTGGGAAGGCGAATTTGGAATCAGGGCTGCTAGAAACAGCCTGCGTCCTGGTACCTGTGGTAAGACGGCTTTGATGTAGTAACTGATGATGTGAAAATTAAAAGTTGAACATCAAAGGCGAAGCCTGATGCTAGTTGGAAGGCCCTGAGGGAGGCCTCGGGGACTTTTCTCTTCAGAATTAGCCTTCCTGCTCATGTGCAACCATGTGTGCACGCGTGTCTCCACCCGTTTCCGCGTGTGCAGGCGTCTGTGTGTGTGCGTGCGTGCGCATGTGGTGTATGCGGAGTCACAATGACTTGATGAGTTGCAGTTTGGTGGGGTGGGAAGCTACAGGCTTCCATTGGCCCTGCTTGCAGGACACTCCTTGCTCTTGTCTGCTCACTGACAACGGAAACTCTAGTTGTGGAGGCGGGGAGGTCCACCATCAAGGTGCTAGCAGATTTGGTGACCGGGAGGGCTACTCGCCCTCTCACTGTGGGTCCTCACTTGGTGTAGAGGCCCACAAGCGGCTGCAGGCCTCTTCCCCTGATCACCTCCTCCTCCTGTCACCTTGGGGGTTAGGACCCCAACAGATGGTCAGATCACAGCACCTTTGGTCTGAGGTGAGTCTTTTGCTTTCTTGGAATCTCTTTGGCTCCTCTGTAAAATGAGATTTATGGTGTCAGAGCTGGTTACCACATCCTGCCCGGGCTGTGTGTTGTGAGAGTTCTTGGAGCTGCTCATGGGGAAATGCGTTGTTAAAGGTCAGGAGTTAGGCAGATGTTGCTCATTTGTTCATTCACTCACTTGTTCATCCGAGGAATACTCATGTAGCATTTCCAAGTGGGGTCTCTGTCCTGAGGGGCACATGTTTGCTTGGAGGGGAGAGACACAGGCACCGACCCTATGCTGTGCACAGAGGCAGGTGGAGCTCTGGCCAGGAGGAGGTGGAGGGAGAGAAGGAAAGG